>BMAO01037285.1:0-21260 GCA_019973975.1 Trichonephila clavata
TACTCCACTAAATCAGCCATTTGTTTCTGACATTCGGCCTGCAGCTTGTTGAAATGCTGTAGATAACGCGCAAACCGGTAAGATTTGACCATGGTGCACTCGGAAATGTCATAATTTTCGTGCACCTCATCGTGGAGGTGATCGGTAGCGTATTGTCATGGAGATCCTGGAACTTTGGCAGCGTCTCAGCTGATGGTAAACAACCCCAGCTGCTCAAAGAGTTTGCGCTGGTCGGTTCCCTTGACCACGATGAGGCCTCGATTGCTTGCGCCAGCTGACCAAATTTACCCCTGACGCAAAAGCTGAGGTATTCGAGGGGCACGGATCCAGGCAGGTGGCTTTTGAGACGGAGACGTTCGTTGATATACCGATTGACCCGGTCATCTTTCGAGGTCCCATTGGAATGATCCACGGTGATGCACATGACTTGTGGATCCTCCGAAATGCTGGCAATGGAGACTTCGATGGGACAGGCTTACCCCACGATGAAACACGTTGGCATGAGCAAAAAAGGCTAGATGAGACATGGTGCATTTGAGAGAAGGGCGGCGGATGGCTCGCCTAATATACTCTGGTGGGTCACGTGAATCGATTCCTATTGGCTGGCAATTCGTATCATGAGATTTCTATCGCTATTCAACATTGGCATGCAAAAAAATAAAAGAGGTTGTAAAAAGTACACATTTTAAAAGAGATGCTCTGCAACCTTGCACCTTCCTTTATCCAAAAAAAGGGGACCGAATCGACTTTGGTGTCGACTCGGTCCCCCTTTTTTTGGCCATTGGGCAATTTTTTTTCACTCTCTCAAAGCTGAAACTTTGTCCTTCCATTCCGCCTGCAACTTTTGAAACTGCTGCAGATATTTTGCCAATTGAAAAGATTTCAGCATGGTGCAATGAGACACGTCCCCTTCCTCGTAGAGGTCCTCATGCATGGGGTTGGGAAAGGTGCCATCGCAAAGGGTGTTGAATTTGGGCAGCATCTCCAAGCATACGGTGACGAGTCCCAACTCTTTAAACATTTTTTGCTGTTTGGAGCTTTTCGCGACAATGAGACCTCCTGGGTCCACCATGCCCCTCACGCAATAGGTAGGTAGTCTACAGGCACACTCTTGGCAAGGGACGTACCAGACGAAGACGAGCGTTTTTGCAGGCATTGTATCGCCTGTCTCGGGGCGTGGAGTCGAATCCGTCATGGTTGACGGTAATGCAGAGCACTTGAGGATCACTGCCATTCTTGGAAAGGTGGCAATAGACAACTCGATGGGCACTGGCTTGCCCTGGTGGAGAAAGTAGTTGGCATGAGCAAAATAGATAGACATCCTTCTGAAAAAGAATGATTCTGCTGGCTGGCCTTATATAGGCTCGAGGAGTGTGACGTCAACTGGCATCCCATATTACAAGGCCTTGCGATGCGAGCGTTCCACGTGGGGTTCCAACGCCCGTTTCCAAGCTGGGGGCATGACCAGGCGCCAAGGAAGGGGGTCGTCTCGATGCATTTCCCAATCATCCAACCACGTTAATAGTCTCACGTACACCTCCGCTAGGCGCGTGCAGTTTGTGAGATTCAACGTATAGGCCTCCTTATTGTGAGGTTGATGGGCTTCCCAAACTCGGCGAGACGGGGGACGACCCAGTTGAAAGAATCTCAACTCGACGCCTGGATCCCACGTCAAATCCAAATGACTGGTAAACACGACCACGGTCTTTCCAAACGACCGAGGCACGTGCACCCCGAAATTGGGTTCAAAGAGGATGGTGTAAGGATAGTCGTGCTCGTAATACGTGACTCGATCGGGCCAGCGACCCAAATTACCAAACACGATCGTCGTGCGATGTCGACACTGGTCCAATAAATGTTGGATCATTCTGACACAAAGAGACTTGCTTTTTTAAAAAATAATACTTTTTGTTTGCAACGGGTCCAATAAAGGCTGTATCATTCGGACACAAAGAAGGGGACTTGTTTTTTAAAAAATAATACTTTTTGTTTGCAACGGGTCCAATAAATGTTGTATCATTCGGACACAAAGAAGGAGACTTGTTTTTTAAAAAATAATCATTTTTTTATTGATCATGATCATACTCTACAAGATAGATTCAGAGGTTGCATGGCTTTAAATCCAACAGAAGGTCGGATACAAGGGAGAGTTTGGGCATTGACAAGTCCAGGGGCTCCATCGCCATATCGTGTTCAAAAGTCTCCAGGAAGGTGATGAGTTCATTGTTTTCATCAAAGAGCGAGGGCACCAGGTGGAGCACCGAGGGTTCGGGTCCAGAGAAGGACGTTAGGAGTTGGTCGAGCCAAGCAGCTTCGGGCTCTGGCACGGGATCTGGAGAGATGAGCTCAGGTTCTGGAATCTGCACAGGTGGCGGAGAGAGGAGCTGAGTTCTGGTCTCATGTGAATCTGCGAGAGGAGCTGGAATCTGCACAGGTTGAGGATAGAGTAGCTCAGGTTGTGGAATCTGCACAGGCTGGGGATAGAGTAGCTCAGGTTGTGGAATCTGCACAGGTCTCTGGATGCATCCTCGTTTCTTGGAGGGGCACGTCTCCTCCCCGATCGCTTCAGTCCAAGCACTGGGGTCGGAGGCGGTAGCTTGTAGGCGATTTGATCCAACGTTTTTTTTTTCGAAAATCTCCCAGGTGAAATCCCTTCTGAAGGAGCTGAGGGAGCAGGGATTCGGGGATCAGGTCCAGACCCAAAACGGTTTTTTGAACCGTCAACAGCAAATAGTGGGTTCCCGCCGGGATCGGATAGGCCGTGTGTGGCTCCAAGATGGTCCGGTGGTAGAGCATTTGGTCGTAGGGCTCGAAACTCTTCTCGTTCACGTTGGGTCGGGCTCGACACTGGAGACTGGAAGGGGGCAGTTCGTAGAGCAGCAGGGGCACGTGCGTCGTTTGAATGAAATGCACTTCTCCGGGGAGCACCGTTCTCAACCCAAAGGTAAAGTCTTTTTTCACAAAAAACAGGTTGCCATAGATGTACACCATCCTCTTGGCGGTATTTTTGAGCAAACGATCTGGATTTTTCAAGAGGCTTTTGGACACTTTTTCCCACAGGATCGCGTTGGTTCGAAATTCGTTGACGTGCTTGGCTTCCAGCACGGCCCGCTTGAAATTGTCCAGCAACGGCTTTTGGTGGTACCACGGATCTTGACGAAATAAGGTAAACACGCGTTTGGCGCGAGGCTCCTGGTAGAGGATGCCCGCTCGCACCTGGCCTTGTTGAGCGGCATATTCCAACGCATCGGGTTTCTCGGCAGCGTCACGGGCACCACGGTGGAGGAGAGGTGCTCTGGGAAGGCATCCATGCTGCAAACTGACGAGAAGCGTCGACCCGCGTCCTCCTTTTATACGTTTCAGACAGGATGCGAGTGAAAAATGGGGTTGAGAGGTTGGTGGAGAATGGCACACATGCCTTGCACGGCAATCCAACGATGACATTGCGTCTGGTGGCAAAAGGGACATTCGCCTCGTGCATGGGATTTCAAGAGCATGACGGGGATGCGTTTGAAAGGACTGAAAGCGCTCCATTTTTCTTGAATGTCTTTAAAGTCTTGCTTGGAACGAGAATCGGTCACACAGAGGGTGCCGACATTGAGATAATGTAAAGAGTTGAACACTTTATGCGCCCCGACGCGATCCGAAGCATACGAGACGACCCCGTTGGTGAGCGTGAAACCATGGTCTCGGAGACACAACACGGCCAGACCGTGCGTATGGAAAAAGACTTGAGCGTGGTGCTGGGGAAATCGATAAGCATAAGGAGGGCGTCGTCGAGACGAGGAGAAACGACGTCGTCGAGGGTCTTGGGGAGAGTTTAGTTTTGGGGGCTCATGAGAAGACTCTGGGTGTGAAGGAGAAGCCATGGAGGGCAAAGGGGAACCAGGGTGGATAACAGGCTCAACACATCGTCCGTGTCGGTCATGTTGAAAAAGAGAAGCTGCAAATTATGTGGTCTGAAATGTAATCTACAAAGTGTTTGCTCTTAAATGTAATCTGCAAAGTGTTTGCTCTTAAACATTCTCTAAAAAAAAAAAAAATTTTTTTTTTTTTGTAAGGATAAATTAATTTCCTGTCTAGCTAGAGTTTTTCTCTTCTAGTGCTGCGTGTATTAAAACTCCGTGTTCTTTCAAAGTTTAAAAGCTTTCTACCACCCCCTCATTTCATTTACTCGTCTAGTGTAGTGTGCTTTGAAATTTTGTTTCTTTTCAATCTATCATGTCCGACCATGTCTGTTGTTTCGGATGCATGTTATTGTGAACAAAATTGTTTAGTGTGTTCTCGGGGAGAAGAGCCCCCTCATGATTGTGTGATTCACGTTTTTTGGAATCGATGGTGTTTCAAGAACGAGTGATGCACGGTGAACCCACCGAAGCACGATTGAAACAAATTTTAGAGATTGGACAACACTATTTACCCCGGGCCATGCATTGGACGGACGAAAATAGTAAACGTTGGCAAAGGATGTATGACGTGATCCAGAGTGGGTTTCCCAAACCCTCTGTCGGAAGCGAATAAAGTTTAAAAGATTTGTCAGAAGCACATAAAATTTGAAATATCTTTTAGACGCAAACAAAGTTTGAAATATCTTTCAGAAGGAAAGTTTGAAATATTTGTCAGACGCACATAAAATTTGAAATATCTTTCAGAAGCAAAAATAAAGTTTAAAACATCTATCAGATGCAAATAAAGTTTACAACCAATCTCTCTAAAAAAAAAATGTTTTTTTTAAAATTTTTTTTAGAAAGATTGGAGAGTGTTTAAAAAGGTTGAGCCTTCCACTCGAGCTTTCATTTGGTTTGCTCTGTTGTCAACATTTCTTATTCTCTTCATGATGACCTCGTTCGATTCTCTCCTGGGTGAATTGGAAAAAAACATTCTCCCAGGTTTGCGAGACAACGTCTCACGCTGGTCGTCTTATAGACGACGCTTGCAACGTTTAGCGGGTATTGTGAAATTTCAACAACTCGCGACCCACTTTCCCATTCCCGTCCAGGTGGTCTTGAGCGAGCATGGATTCCATCTTTCCGATTGTGTCTATAGTGCAGATGCCTGCACGGAAGGACCCGACACTTGCCATTGTTTTAATGTCTTGACGCCCCGAACACTATTTTATCGTGAAACGCTTCAATCATGTCGTCGTACGGGACGGGTCTTTACACTCGCTCGAATGTTTGACACGAGCTCACTGTCAATGTTGGAGACAGGGCCCCGTGGATCCTACTCTTTCTGCCACCTTGAAAGGTGCCCCTGCTTGGCTTCCGGCTTCCCGGAGATGATGCCATCCATTTTGAAAGAACGGACATGACCCTCACAGGATCTTCCTCCTGTCTAGCCAATCCAAAAGCACTTCCTGCGCGTCGCTCTTCTCTCAAAAGCACGATTCGGACGCCTTTTTGCCTCATACGAGACAATGGAGTCTGACAAAGCCTTTCAAATCTACCTGGCCGAATACCACGAGGCCCATTTGGCCGAGTACATTACTTTTATGATGCAGTTTCGAGCCCAGTTACAGACTCTCACTCCGTCCGACGTCATTGCTCTTTCCCCCGTGGACCTGGGAGACCTTTTACGGAAAGTGTTGCCCCATCCCGAGCCCATCGACGACCTGCCCACCTTCGAATGTCTCACCTCTTCTGAACCTTCCGAACTTTACAGTGATTACCTCGAACAGCAGGCGGCCCAAGGCAAGGGGCCTTTCTGCAAGCTCTGTGGACGGTCTTGGCCCTTCCCAAATTGTATCGATTGGCGTACAAGGCCTAGAGGCGACATGGACCTCAACTGTTGGCCCCTTGGATTCTCTTGGCTCAAGCCGTCTTGGATGGCTGTTTTGCACTCAAATGGCCCGAAAGCGTCTTCCAAATACCCGAGACGTGTTCCATCTGTCTGAGTCCGATGCATTGGCCAGAAAAGACACATTGTGGCCATGTATTTCACATGCGGTGTTTACTGCAACATCTGGAGGTGAGGAATACCTGTCCTCTCTGCAGGGCGCCCAACCCCATACGAGCAGCCGCGTAGAGGAGGGGGACAGGGATTCCCCAGAAAAATGGGAGATGGATGACTGGAAAGGAGCATAGCTCGGACCAGTCATTCATCTCCCACTTTTTTGGGCTACTCTCAGAGTCAAGGTTGGAAACGACCCGAAAAAAACTCTGACACAATTGTTAGAACATTGTGCAAGATGTAAGACCAATAAAATGTGAAAGATGAAAAGCAAATCATGGTGACATTCCATATATTATACAAATTTAGGGTTTGGAACAGCCATGGGAGAATGTTTGCTGGAAAGGAGCATAGCTCGGGACCAGGAATCATTCTTCCATTGGGGGGGGGGGGTTGGAAACGACAAGAAAAAAAAACTCTGACACATTGATTCAGACTGTGGCTGGAACATTGTGTGTAAGAGTCACAATGGTAGGTTGACACATTTTTTGAGAATGTGCCTGGAACATTGTGTAAGATTCACAATGGAAGGCTAATAAAAAAAAATATCGCAAAAGCCAAATAAGAATGTGAGGCAAGTTTAAAATATCTTTCAGGAGCAAATAATATTGACAACCAAACTCTCAGCAGATTAAAGAGCTCAAAAGGTTTAAAACATAATACCTCTGTAAAAAAAAAAAAAAAAAAAAAAAAAAAATTTAATTTTTTTTTTTAGAAAATCTTACATGATTTAGTTTCAAAGGTTTGCTAGGGAACTCGAAAGTTGAGAGATGGCTGAACGAGGTTGAACCAACCTTTTTACTCTATTGTTTTTCCAACGCCATGTATTGGAAGAGATTCTGTCCACTCTTTTTCTTTGCAACAAATCTTTCAATATTTTAATTTCGCCAGACATGTTTTGCAATTTAGCGTTCACCTCGTCATTTTCCTTTTTCACCATGTCATTTTCCTTTTTCACCACGTCAAGTTCCTTTTTCAACACGTCATTTTCCTTTTTCAACACGTCTTTTTCCCTTTGAATCAAATCTCTTTCCCTTTCCCTGAGGTCGTTTCTCGCTTTCATCTCGTTGAGCTTTTGGTTGTTTTTCGCTTGCATTTCATCCATCTTTGACCTTAAGGTAACAGAACACCTTCGAAGAAAATTTTTTGAATTAACCTGAATTTTGCCTGTTAATGCATATTTTATGACCTTATGGGTCTTTAAAATCAGAAAAACACCCAAGTAAAGTCTTATTAGTGCACATTTTTTTTGTGAAAGGGGTATTTTATGAAAAAATAATCAAAAATAAGACTTTACGCAAAAAATGATAACTGAAAATAAAATAAATATATTGACATTTTGTAAATTGAATAATATAGCATACAACCTTATCTAGGGAATAGACACTTATTTTGGTAATATAACCATTACGTGAGAAGCTATTGTATTTCGAGCTTCTTAACGTTGAAATTTTCTTTAAAAGCTATTGCAATTTTCACTTTATTGCTGTATAAAAAAATGTCTACTCAACATAAAATCTTAAGAGAGGTCTATTCCCTGTATTAGTATTTAAAAAACATATATATAAAATTTTTATTTCATCCAAGCATAACTTTTTGAGATATTGTGTTTTGCGGTAAGAAAAAATGTAAAAAAACTCATTTTGAGAAAACGACAAAAATAACATTAAACTAATCTGATTACAAGAAAAACACTTACTTTCTTATTAAAATGCACCAGATTTATAATTCTCTCCATCTTTAACTTCTAAAACAATATTTTTTTTCTTTTTAAGGGCTCTTAAAATTTTCCTATGTTTCTTTGTTTTGGGGTCTGCGTTATGAATCGATTCACGGATTCTGCATTTATCTAAATGTTTATATCCCCGTAAGGTAAACACCCCAGGATTTTCAATATTCATCTTATTAAAAACTTTGAGGCACCCATTTAATCCCTCATTGAAATGTATAACAGCATCATACGACCCAAATTTAATTGTTTTGAGCGAAACAAATACTTCTTTCGGAACTTTTTGCCAGACTATTCCGTTAAAACACTCATTTGCATTTTGCGTGCGTCCATGTAAGCACTTACTTAATATCTGTTTGTCGCATAGTTCTAAATATACTGGTTTAATTTTATTTAAAACATCATTTGATAAACCAGCATATTTTGTGGTACATTTTGTTCCATTTGCCACCCCCCGCTGAAAATAACACCAGCTGTCTTTCCCTATTGGGCACTGACCATGCATCGGTTTCTTATCACTTGATGCACAGTGATATAACGCAGCAATTACATTTTGCTGCATGGCATTTAAGTTACCGACATTACTGCGTACAGCAATTCCGTAGTAATTTTGAAGTCGGTCGATAAAATTATCAGTTAATTTGCCTTTACCAGACAGTCCTTTAGTTTTTGTTTTTAGCTTTCTTAGACGCGAGCCCACTCTCTTTTGTACATGGCCAATGCACTCAAACTTTGTCACACTGTTCATTCCATAAGTGTCTTTCACACTCATGAAAGCTTTTGAATCACCATCCCCGTAATATTGCGTGTATTGAAGTCTGCGGTTTTTTCTGAACGAAGAAATATTCGTGAAGCCCCCACAATTTCCTTTTTGACGAAGATCCCGTGAAGTTACACTGACATATGTGGTCGGCTTTTGACAACTCATATTCAGAGTTTCTTGCATAGTCTGAAGTCTCTTACATGTAGGACAGTAGGACGACATAACTTCTACGTCTAACACCTTACCAGTATCAACTGAAATTGCAGCAACACAACCATTCATAGACGTATAGCCTCTACGCTGCCATGTGCCATCCACAGATATGCCACATTTTACAAAATCAGATGAAAAATTTCTTTTATATCCACAATTTCAGTAGCAGCTTCTTTCATGGATTCCTCAGCTACTTCCTGAACCACTTTTAAAAGCTTTGCTTCCTGATTTTTGAAAGCAGTTTTTGTCAGTCGAGGCAAATTTAATGTTGAGCATAATTTAAATGCACCAGCAAAACCCTTGCCTATCTGCCGCATACCATATACTAGCCTGGTATTTATGACTGGTGCATTTACAACTTTTTTGGATGAAGCAAATGCAAAGAAAAAGTCACAGCATTTACATTTTAGTGTAAAATGAGAGCATAATCCATACATGGAATCCTCAAAAAGCTCTACTTTTTCAGCAAAACATTTTGGGCAGCAAAGTTGAGAAAATGCATCCACAATAAGCTCAAGATCAATGATTCTGTTACCAAACAGAGGACCAGGCATTTCTTCTGCAGTTGACATACTCTCATTTCCCAATTTTGAAGAACTAGCAGTGCATTCAGGAACAGGTGTTGAATTGCTGTTATTTTCGGAAATTTTTGTGTATTTATTTCCAAAAAATTGTCTCTTACGCTTTCTAGCAATACTTTTAACCATTTTCAAGCAAAAATAAAACGAATAGAATTATTTTTTAACTTTCTACGCTGTCGATTCTTTCAGTATGAAAATCAAACATATATGTAAACAAAGTCACTAAACAACAAATTTGATGCCAGATTTCCTACATAAAAAAGGAAAAATGTATTTCCAAATACATTTATATTTATTCTCAAATATTCTATTTTAATTTCTGACAAAATATTTGTATATTAATTTTCATATTTCATGTCATATACCATGAAAGAGAAACGTAAACAAACAATTTGGGCCACTTCCGGTTAGCAGAAAGGCATTTCCGGTCAGAGAAATTCATGATCAAGTAATATTAAAAAAGCTGTAACTTGGCTTCTAATTAAGCTAGAAACAAAATTTTTACAGATTTAGAAAGATAAAAGATTGAATTTTAATATTTGATCAAAAACGAAAAATCGATATTTTGACCGAAAATTGAGTTTTAAAGGTGTTCTGTCACCTTAATATTAGCTTGTGGTCCATGGCACATGCTTGTTTTGTTTTCTTGACTTCATTCATCCTATTTTGTTGTTTACGAGACAACACATACACATCGTCTCTTATGCGTTGAAAGGAACACTCGGCTCCCTGATTTCCCTCCTTGACATACACTATTTTATTATCGTATAGATTCAAATGCAGAGGTGTGCCTTCCTCCGTTTCCTCGTAGCGCGGATACAAGGGAATCACACAATTTAAACATTTCCAGCCCGTCACATGGATCGGTACCCCCCATCTTACATTATACCATGGGTCCCGTCCCCGCTTGGCAGCCCAACTGGATACATTTTTATTTCCAAGTGGCTCCCACAGTAATTTTTCTATTCCCCCTGGAAAGAGAGTACAGAGAAACGCAATACTATACGGGTGCAAGGGTCGATTGATGTGAAAATGAGACGCATGTTGCTTAAATTGTCAGGACCCTTATCACACGAGGGTTGACTCACGTAGACGATGGTTCGCACCACACGCCAAGATGGCAACGTCGTGAGATGGCTCGCCTCCAATGTTCCAACAACACCCCTATTGGAATGATTCTCTGTCTTTTCTCGACATACCAACGTTGTAATGCCTACACTTCATAGGTCGCTGCTTTCCCCCAGCTTGACTTGTCTCATTTTCATTTACCCTCCCTGACCTACCTCCATTACATGGGTCGTTGCCCAGCGTGACAAGTCTCCATTTCATTTGTCCCCCTCCATTTTCATCCAGGATGAAACTATTTTTTTTTCTCGCGCCCCATCCAACATATTTTTTTAGAGGAATTTGAAAAAAATTTTCAATCAACACACCCTAAGGGACACGATTCTGACCCCTTTCCAAAAAGGTCGTTTTCCATTTTCAATCATTTTTGGAAAGGGTCACGGTGCTCGACTATTTTTTCGACCGACTGTACAATGCTTTTAAACACACTAATTTGTGCACCTGAATCTATTATAGCTTGATATTCTACTCCACCATAAGAAATTTTTACTATTTTAAGATCAGACATTTTTAATTGAACTGCGCTGCATTTCTTATTTTCCATTAAAACTTCGCCATTGAATCTTGCTGTGACTACTTTGCTTTCATCCTCAACTACTTTGACTTCTGCCACTAGCACTTCAGATACCTTTACCTCAGCAATTTTACCCTCGGTTTTTTCTCTCCCATCTTTCTTATCCCTGCAAAATCTCGCAAAATGTCCTACTCGTCCACAATTGAAACATGTAACTGGTTTTTTGGAAAGAATTCCGCTTATCGTATCCACTGCGGTTGTTAGATTCTTGTCTATATCCTTCACTCAATGTATGACATCTTTTATTGAACGTGCCAGGCCTTTCCTGATAGGAATTTCTATACGGTTGAGAAGAAGTAGCTTTAGTGGTCTGATTATATTGCCTTGCGTTTTCATAATCATCTAACTTCTCAGCAAGATCGTCAACTGTAACAATTTTACCCCAATCATCAATAAAATGTTGTTGTATATCCCTGGATACTTGTTCCTTCATCTGTTCTAAAATGACAAGTTGTTTCAGACTGTCAAAATTGTAGATATTTAGTCCCGAAATCCACTCATTAAAATAGTTTCGTCAATTCAAATCCAAAATCTCGCCAAGTGTACTCGGTCGATTTGCAATGCCTGTTAAATTTTATTTTAAATGCTTCTGGGCTCAATTTAAATCTTTTTAATAACATACCTTTTATATGCTCATAGTCATTTGCCTTTTCCTCAGGTTCCCTGGCAATCAAATTCGCCATTTCTAACAGCAATAGTCCAACAAGATTCGTAACCCAGTCTTCTTCTTTAATATTAACTCTTCGTGCTTGTCTTTCAAACAGTATTAAGTAAAAACTTATATCACCTTCTTTAGGGTCAAAAGTACGCATTAGTTTTTGCAATCCAACTGGTACGTGTTCTTGCATTCCTTCATTCTGAGACTCCATCTCTCTCCTAAACCCATTATTCATTATCGAAGTTTCTATCCTCAACTTTTCTAATTCATATTGTCTTTCTTGACGCTTTATATCATCTTCTCTTTCTTGGCGCTTTATTTCTTTTTCTCTTCCTTGGCACTTTATTGCTTCTCTTTCACTTACTATTCTGTGCAGTAATTCTTTCGCGAATGCCTCTTCATACTCTTCACTTACTAATATCATTTTTTTTTAAAGCAGGAACTTTCATTTCTTCCATTACAGTTTCTCCTAATTCTTCCGCCAAACACTTCAAATCTACCTTCAAAGCTCTTCCTAAAAACGCCATTTTATCAAACGTTGGATATAATTGGAATTCACAATCTTCAAAACAGTTTCGATGTCGCCAAGCTTCACAACAATTCGCAATTCTTAATCTTGAAACAATTCGAAATCCTCAATCTTCAAAACAGTTTTAAATCCTTAATCTTCGAAATGATTTGAAATCCATTTCGGTTTTCTCGCACAAATGTCAGCCGTGAACCCAATTCATACTAAAGAAAAAACTAAACTCATCAGAGCAGCATCAATTCACCATTTATTTCCAGAGAAATCAATCTACTACATTCTTTTGGCTCCTTGTCAAAGACAAGATACACAAGCAGCTCGTTTAAACCATTACATCATGACGTCACCAATGAGTAATTTAATAAACTTATTGCGTGACCCTGACAGTCAACATGTTATGTACAAATAAATTTTGTTGTGCTATCTCTAGTCTTTCTTGGTGTTGCATTTACGGTGGCCAGCAGTGTACTTTTATTGAATAATGGGGAAGAAATAATTCATCACATTCACTCAAACATCTAAGGAAGAGAAGAGGTTAAACCCGGAAGAACTCCTTCGCATCACCGGAAGGACGATAATAAACGTCCTGGTAGTTAGATTCTGTTGTGTCACCCATCCGGTATAGTGGTTAGCGACGCTTAGTGCTGTGCCGTTGGGCCTGTGTTCGAATCCCGGAGAAGACATGGATGTTTATAAATGTATAGTGCCTTCGCGGCATGGGGGTACTCTAAATAGTCGTCGAGCAGCAAGTCCTTTTGTGTGGTTGGTGGAAGGGGAAGAGAGGTGGGAAACCCCTGACCACTCACAGGGTGTTCTCCCTCAAAATTGGGCTGGAACCGATCCAAATCGTACTGTCACCTGCATGGTGCTCAAAGCTAAGGCTAACGACAGGCGTACAATATATAGCCCGATGCCATGATTAATATCGTGGGCCTCGATCTGACTACGTCAGACAGGTGGCATTAGTAACAACAACAACAATGGGCCGTGGGTAGCCTAGTGTTTAGAGCATCGGACTCCAGACCGGAAGGCCTGGGTTCGATGCCCGATGCCACCAAATGCCCGCCTAGTGCAAATCGGAGAAATTGCTCGTTAAATCTGTGGGTCCGAACGGTGACGCCATCTATCGTGTTGCGTGAGCAAAATCGCACTGTCACCCTCTTAGGGGGCTCAAAGCTTAGGCTAACGACAGGCGTAAAATTCTAGCCCTTAAACGCGATGAATTTCGTGGACCTTGATCTGATGTTACTTTTGATCAGGTGGTATAAGAGCGTTTTCGAAATTTCACAAATCTGCTTTATCCAACAGATGGCGTTGTTTGCAACTCGGATGACGTCATAAAGATAACTTTTGTTTTCTGGAAACCTATCGTTACTATAGGAACGGGGTGTGGTTTAGAAATGATTGACAGATGTAGACGGTATGAGAGCGCATGCGCTCTTTGAAGAACCAGATCCAAGAGAGGAAAAACGTGTGAGCAAACGAGGGGGGGGGTGAGGAGAGAATGGGAAAGAGTTTTCTACAAATAGGTTTCAACGTTTGAATAAGGTTCTGTCACTGCCGCACAAAATTGGGTGCAGAGACATTTTTTTTTTTTGAAAGCCGTGCTAGTGGATAGGTATCAAAATGTGCATTGCACTTCTAAGTATATATAGTTCTGGAATCTACTCAAAAATACATTTTTCTGTAGAAATGATGAGGCTAATCAGTCTAGGTTTGTCGGAAAACATAGGATATATTTGCTTAATTTGGGTATAATTATTATGTGAGTTTTTCCCATTCATATGGAAAATAATTGAGTGTAATGCACTTGATATTTTGTCACATGAATTATTGTATTTCAGGGTAGGCCTTTGAGTACAACATTTTTGAGGTAATTCTATTGTAGAATTTTACTGTTTCCTAGTTTCGGATGACATTTATCCCTTTTTGTGGAAATTGGTATTGTAGTTTAGAAATCATGTAATTCATTTCAACTTTTCTATAAAATCATCGTTATAAGGCTCCGGATTTTTAGGAAGAAAACGTTCAAATTGTCTCTTGACAAATACGTCTACATTGTCTTAGGTATCATAAACAATGCCCATAAGATTAAGAAGGGAAACGAAATATGGGTGGGGGTTTTAATTTTTCGACGAAGAATTTGGTAGATCTTTATTTGAAATTTAGAAAAAGTTTTTTTTTTTTTTCGAGTTTTAGGGGATATATTTGTTTTATTTATCTTTGTTACCTTTATTTATTTATCGATCTAATTCTCTTTGTTTGATAGAAATATGCGAAATTTTAATAAGTTTCTTTCTGCTCATATCTCTTAGATACAAATTGTATTTGAAATTGTCATAGAAGGATGCTTATTATGGAAATAAAGTTTCGATTTGAATCTTTAAAAATAAAATGTCATTTTTCTTAGAAAATATTAACTAGAGCACTTTTTTGTCAGTCCTTTTTTAACAGCATTCCATTTCTTGTTTTACAAATTAATGCTATTTCCAATCAGGGGCATAGTTACCGCGTATCAATGATACGGGGCCCAAGCTTTGAGGGCGGGCACCCAAAAGTGTAAGCAAAAAATCGCAGGGGTGGCCTTAGAGCAGGCATGTCAAACTCATTTGATATCACGGGCCACATGAGCTATTTTACATTAAGTTGAGGGCCACATGTTTTCAATGTTCAAAAAATTAATAAAACAGGATTTTTAGGATGATTATACTATGTATTTATAAAACTCAGTGTATTATATTTTTTCATACATAATCATTTAATATTTCATTTATTTTTTAAACTATAAATATTTTATATTGTTTTATAAAAAAAAAATTATTTTACGAAATAGAATGAATGTAATGTTAATCTTAGAAGATATTTGACGTCGTTTTTTTTTTTCAAAGCAATTCATCAAAATTTGGTTGAACATATTGAGTTGATATAATTTTTAAGAAATGATGATAAATGTTTTTCATTTAATCTCGACTGTTCTGAGAATTTTCGTTACTTTTCATTAAAGAAAATGATTGCTTCCGAACGGGTCCCATTATACGGGTAATAAATGATAACATTTTAAGAAACCGTGATCTACAGATGAAGATATATAAATATCTAGACAAATTACTTCGAAACTTTTTGCTTCGGCAAAGAATCAAAATAGATTTCAATTAATTCCATTTGTAACTTTTCATCAACAATTACAATATCGATACATAGAGGTGAAATTAAGAAACGAAATTGTAATTCAAAATTTTTAAAATCAAATAATATTTGATCGCGAATTCCATTTCTAATAATTTAATTTAATATTCTGTAAATTTTAATTTAAATGATTTAATCAATAGATTTTTTTTTTAAAGAACTTTGAACTGAGACAAGTTTTCTCTTTCTATTTGTAATAATTTGTCAGTAATAATTTTTGTTCGAAAGCGTTAATATTACCAAATAGCATCGTAGCAAATAAATTTTTGCCTTGAAGCTTAAGTTAAGTAGACAAGTGATATCAACTGAGAAAGCCAAGTGCTTTACCCAATGTTCATCTTTCAATTAACTTTCATCATTATTTAATCATCTTTTACACTTTCATAATTGTTTTTTCTTGTTTCCAAGAAAATAATGATTTCATCCAGCAATTTAAAAAATCGTTTTAACCCCTTATTGGTCAAAATCCATTGAACTTTCATGTAATATGGTTGATCGATAAATTACCATTCTAAACCTTTTAGAAATGAAGCAAATCGACGATGCCAAAATCTACAAGCTCGAATAAAGTTTCAATTATACTGACTATTTTAAAACATGTCCAGTATATCCAAGTACAATACTTGCTAAGTAATAATACGATGAAAATGTTCAAAATTGTACTATTACCATGTTGTTTGCTTGTTTCTTTTAATCTTGCAATTGCTTTAGTAATACTAGTCATGGTAAATGCTCTATCAGTTGTAAGACACGAAACAACTTTTACAAGGATAACTTACACTTCATCAAGATTTCTAAAAGTGCATCAAAAACATGTATTATGCATAATACATGACTATAATTCTCCATTATTTCATCATCTCTGCTGGTTACAGAATTTCAACTTAAAATTACACTTTAAAATTTTTTTTTACTTGTGCTGGACATAATACCGTTTTTATATTTCGAATCTAATCCGCCATCTGTTCTAAGCCGCACCCCAAATTCTCAAAAGGTTATTGTGAAGAATGAAAAATAATGTAAAATGGTTTATCGATATCAAATTTTACGCAATCAAAATAAATTTAAAATGAGAACTAATAACACGTGAATTTTCTGTTATTTTATCAGTATTACCAATTTTTAATTACGGGAACTCATAATTTTTCTAAATACCCCATCCAACAAATTTCTTTCCCTTCGATTCTAAGCCGCACCCCATTTCTGTAGCATTAACATTGGAAAAAAGTGCGGCTTAAATTCGAGTAAATACGGTTATTCCTTCACTTTAATTAAGCACTCACTAATATATTCTTCTTCAGTAAATGGTTTCAACCCGCTTGCGATTAAAAGGGAAAATATATAGTTTTTATAGCAGTTGTATAGTCTTCAACAAATTTAGGTGGCCGCGGTAACCTGGTGGTCAAGGTAACGGACTCGAGTCATAAAATAACAAGTCTGATAGATAAAAGGAACAAACAAGGCCAGACGTGTAATGCGCAATTTCGTTGGCAGCACCTATTCCTACTTTTTACAGCCTTGGAATTCAAATTCCTCTGTTTTTGGGTTGCTATATTTGGCTCTCTATGAATTATTGGCTACTTTCAACAAAATTAGAAGAAAAAAAAGTGCAATGTATTGTATTTTTTGAATATGCTGTGTTGAGTATGTGTGCATCTAATAACCTATTATAAATATTGTGCGTTTATTGTTTATAACTTTACTACTGAACAATTTCAATGTTTTCTCAATTTTTGTTTGAATTTTAAGATATAAATAGGTTTTCATTGTTTATTTGTTGTATACAAGTTCACACACATTAGAAATATGGTATGTTTATAAAATAAGAATTACGATTAAATTTTTAAAAATATTAAGTGAAACTGGAAAAACAAATGTAGAACTGTAACTATATTGTAGACTTAAAATAGAAGAGTAAAATATTTTAGTTTATTGATATATTTTTGATTATTTGCAATTTTTAGTAAATTTTTATTAATCCTTATAACATTTGAATCAGGTTTAGCAAATTTTTTCTAAACAGACACTTGAGGATTATTGTTACAAAATCCTTTTAACTTTTGCAACTGAAATTAAATCATATATTCATTTAGAGCAATATTCTTATATATATATATATTTAGTATAATAAAATGAAAAAAATAATAAGACAAAATTATACTACCCACAAAGCTAAATGATAGAAAACAGATTCTAAGAAACATAACTAGAAAAATATTGATATATAATATAATAATTATATATATATATATATATTATTCATAAAGAAAGAAAATTGTGTTTTATATTTATCTATATCATATTGACTGTTATAAAATGGTAGGAATTAGATGCATTGCCTTTTAAATACTGTTTAGAATTAAAATTATTTTCAGCTTATGCTAAACAAAAATTGACTTGAATTCCATATAATTTTTCAGTTAAAAAACAGTCCAAAATTATGTTTATATTGTGATTTAGCTAATATATAAAGGGTATAATTTATTTTTCAGAGTTCTGTTCTTACTTTGCTGAAAATTCATTATAACCATTGTTCACAATAAGATTCATATTTCAACTATGCTTAAAACGTGTGATTAAACTTAAAATTCTGTAGTATAAAACTGAAAACATTTTTAAAAAAATTATTAAAAAGTATAGTATTATAATCATTTCAATCATCAGTAGTATTGATGTACTTTTTTTAAAAAAAATTTTTTAAGTAAATTTCATGAAACAGTATTATTATTATTATTATTTTTTTTTTTAGCTATATTGAGTAGAGATAATTTTAAAATAAGTTTTCAGTACTTCAAAATTAATTATTAATGGCAGGAAAATAATGATAAATTTTCAAAATACCTTAATGTATATTTTGCTTGGAACACATATTCCAGTAAAAACAAGGTTTTGATATAGGTTTTGAAAAAAAATTTTTTTTTTTCTTACAGAATTCTTTTTTTAAAAAAATAAGATTTCTAATAATAAAAATATATTATTATTATTACATGACAGTGGCTGTTTTCTTTCATTGAATTATAATTTCTTGAAATAAAAATTTGAATTTGATGTATTGAGATATACAAATTAAATATTTGTTTTAAAAAATGAGATTGATTTTTCCTGAAAATTTTACTTTAATGAAGAAAAATGTATAAGTTTTTCTTCCTCCTTTTTTTTTTTTTTTTTTAATTTGGGGGTTGTTAAAAAGAAGGATTAATACATTTTTTCTTTCTCGTGTTTAATTCCTTTAATAATTTCCTTTGAACTTGATTGTACATTATCCCAAATTTCCCGTTACTGTTCGAATGTTCAGTGCTTGCTTCAATTCTGTACCAAAAGTTTATAAACAAATATTCAGTTTTTCAATTCTGATGTATTGCTATCTTATTCATTTTCGAAGTGACCTCAGGATGAGAGGTATTATATGTTTTACAAAAAATAGCACTTTATTTTTTTGTTATATGAAATTTCTTTAAAAAAAGCAGTGATATATAACATTAAGGGACTGTAAATTTTGTAATAAAACGGTGATTAATAAATCAGAAGGTTAAAACACTTCTACTATAAAACAGAACATACACGAAACATTTCAGTTAATTTTTTTCAAAATTTTTTGAGCACAATATCGCTGGCTCCGTTTGAGCATTTAAAAAAACACATTTCGAGTAAAACGCGTTTTAAAGTATGACATATCTTGCTCAATGTAATGGCATCTTCTCTTACTAAAACACTTATAGTTTTTGTTCTAGTGAACAGAAAATAATAAATTTGGTATTTTTATAAAGCTAAAAAGATGACCTATAAAATAAAATCATAAAAAAAATGGTCAATTTTAAGGAAATTCACAATTTTAGGGTAGTCAGATACCATTCACACTTCTAAATTAAGAACAAGTTTAAAAATTACCAGTGATTCATGTAGGCTTGTCATATACAGAATTTAATATTTATCTTGATAGTTTGTTTGTACAGTTTATGATTAAAATCGTGTATTGTAGCTTTAACGTCAAAGAGCATTTTTATTGCACTCAATACAATTTTATTGTGTGAAAGGGGCGCGATGAAAATTATGATTGAAAATTGGGTCGCAAGCATTAAAAGTTGTAAAAGCACTGTCTTAGTAGCATCATTAAAGAAATAATTGATTTCGCTTCAACTGATTAAAATTTAAACTCAAGTGAGTAAGTAAAGGACCATTAATATTAAACAGGGGGTTTTTTTCGAAATTTTTAATTGTAATGTTTTTTTCTCCTATGTCGTTATCAATTTTTGCCTTAAGTCCAAAAAGAGATTAATTTCATTAAAAAAATTAAAACTTTTAATTTGGGTAAAGAATTTTTGTCTCTGTGTATATGATAAAGTTGAAAATAAAAAATCAAGATAGTAATAGCATCTGCAAAGTAAAGATAGTGTGACATATTTATTTATTATAAATTAAGTAAATTCTTTGTATTCGAATTTCTAATAATTTCTTTCATTAGAATATTTATTTATTCCTTCGAAATATTTCTTTCTACATGTTTCGTTAATATCTACATTTGAAAATTATTTATCAAAATATTTGGGAGATTTCGTAGGAGATCAGAGGTAGATTTTAAAATGTATGTTTGCCTCACAAAATTATACTAAGTTTGCAAGGAGTATGGATGAAAATATATTTAAACACTTTTTATTACTTTAAACCGTTTTCAGTTTTATTAATAATTACATGGCATGCATTTTTAATTTTTAATGTAATTACATACGTTTAAAAATCTAAAAATGTTTGAGTCGATGCTGAATCGGAAATGGATGAAATAAAAAACGGTATTCCCCTTATTTTATATAATATTTAAAAGCAACTTGTTTTTAGATTTTTGAAATTTTGATGTATTTCCGTTAGTGGAAAAACCTAATTACTACGTTTAGGGTGACAATTTTGCACAAAACAGATTATTTTGCTTAGACTAGCATTTGGCAAACTGCTGTTCTTCTAGATTCTGCTTTTACATACAATTAAAAATTATGTCTGCTGAAAAGAGTTATTATTTACCTTTAAAATTTATAAATATCTTTTGGGATAAAAAACACATATTTAAATGCACAGTTAAATATTTGACTGTCTTACTGACATAATTCATAGTTAAATATGTATCTGATTTATCTTTTTGGTATTTCCAGTTATATGTTTGTGTTTAGTATTGAGATTCTGGAATTTTTTTATTTAATGTTTCTGATTTTCTACTATGTACTTTAAATGCCAATTTTCTTTTTTGTTAAACCCTCGAGGTTCGAGTCCGCAGTATATGTTAAATCATGAAAATTGATATATTTATACCATCTTCTGTAACTTTCTCCCCATCTCAGACTGGGGTCACAATGGACATTCCGGACACCCATAGCATGTCCGGTGTCAGCTAACCGAAGGGGGACAGAGGTAATAAAATATTTTGGAAGATAGCGAACCTCAGGAGATGTTTTATTTTTCACTCTTGAGTAGAGAGTTACCTGAAGTTGAAACAAACTCTCTTCTGATCTCTACCATCAACAAACTCTCTTTTAAAGAAATTGGCTTGTTGAAATTGTCTCAACTCAATCTTTTAAAATTATCTCGTTTGAAATAGCAACAGGTAATTATGTTTTTAATTTCGAATTATTTATTAATTTTTAAGACTTGAAATAATATACAAATACAGAAGTAACTCCTGTAAGGTACACCTTCGAATAAGGCGCACTTAATGTTGCTACCGGTCTCTTTGAATATGTATTTTCCTCTTATTAAGGAACATTCTATTTAAGTGATACTAAAAAAAATTTCTTATTCTTTCTTTGTAAAATTTTAAGATTTCGAAGACAAGTTTGTGTTTATCTTTAAATAAATTAAATATAGTGTTGTCCTAATAAACCAATGTAATTTAACAGAGGAAAGGAACAGAGAAATAAAAAATTACAACATTTTTTGTTCTACGCTTCGATTTAAAGACAAAACAGAATAT
>BMAO01037286.1:0-68214 GCA_019973975.1 Trichonephila clavata
TAAATTCTGGGCCGTTTCTTTGAAATATGAGCCGTTTTCTTTAAAAGTGGTGTAAGTACATTTTATATTAAAAGGAGATATTTAAGGGTTTGTCTTTGAATGTTTGAAAAATATCGGTCTATGTTAATGCGCTCATTTTATGTTGTTTTAAATATTAAAATGATTTAATTTTATTACGGGATAGTTTTTAAAGTATTAATTAAAATAAATTTATACTTTTGATGATCTCAAGTGGAGTTCCGCTAATTTCAAAGTCAACAAAATTTGAAAACCATTCATTGATGGAATATTAAATATGGAATATCAATATATTGAATCAGACCAATTTTTTTTATGAAATGCTTATTAATTATGTCAAAAAAAGGTTTTGTTCAAATATTTCTTCAGGTAATGGCATTAAAGTTATATTAATTACAACTTTATATTAATATGTTCAACTTTGATTTTCTCCTTTATCATCAAATTTTCACTGAAAGAACAATTTTTTTTTGTCATTTACATTGTTGCCAGGCATATAAAAATGAAGTAGATAAATTATGTCGTTTAATTTTTAATCTAAATTTTATGTCTTTGCATAGAGGGGACTCACACCTATTTCAAAGTAATTATATGTGTATTTTCATTAACTACGTAAATTAATATTGACAAAATGATGAAAAATTTGAAGGATTTTTTTTGGGAACTCTTTTAAATAAAAAGCTCATAGCAGAATTCGTGCAGTGTTATGATTAACTAACTATTAGTTAAAAGTGGATACATATATATATATATATATACAGTGGTGTCCAAAAGTTAAGCATAAATAGTAAAATGCGAAAAACATGGAGCAAGTATTCGTAAAATAATTCCAAATTTCTTGCGGATATTAATAGGGTGAAAAAAAAACATGGGGTTTATGCAAAACTTTTCAGTCGACTACGTCCTGCGCGAAACACCGGCGCATGTTGGAACGCGAAGAAACCGATTCACGCAGCATAGGCAGTTCAGACAAGTTTCGTGCAACTGCTGTGCGAAGGAACGTTGTTAACCATCAAGCAAGGCGAATGATGGCACAAAGACGCCAATTGGACATGTTTACGAAATGAAGAATCGCTGGAATGCTGGAATCCTCACGATCACAAATCGAAGTGCCTCGAATTCTAAATGTGGACCAGTCTGTGATCTCAGGACTGTGGCAGAGGTTTCAAAGAACGGGAGATGTTACCCGACAACCAGCATTAGGTCGTCCAGAGTGAGTGGTGGTGATTTGGGGTTATTGGCGCAAGAGCCGATTTCGGCTTACTGCGCCAACATTTGTTTTAATATCTGTGTCTAGACGGAGAGAAAGAAAGAATGAATTGAATGACAAGAAAGAGGGTCGAAAATAGAGACGGATCACTAGGTACTCCGGGTTCGTGAAGCCCATGTTTACCAAAGACAGTAAACCCCGTGGGAAAAGGAAAAGATCACTAGGGCACTCGGGATTGTGACACCCGTACTCCCTAAAGAAGGTGAGCCCCTGAGGGGGTCGTCCAGAGTCACAACCCTCGCCAAGACCGATATCTGTAAATAAGTGCGTGACGTCAGAGGGGCAGTACTGCCAGAGCATTGGGTTCGGCACTCATAGTCACCAAAGGAATACGAATTTTGAGACAAACTGTTTACAGGAGACTCAATCATGCTGACCTGTATGCCAGAAGACCATCAGTTTGCATTCCCCTCATGTCTGCGCATAAACGCGCTCGTTTGAACTGGAGTTTGAAACATCAGCACTGGAATGTGGGAGAGTGGGCCCATGTGATGTTCAGTGACGCCTCCCGGTTTAGTCTGAGTAGTGATTCTCGGTGGGTAACGATATGGAGAGAACGTGGAACACGTTTTGAACCAAGAAACATAACGGAAAGACATCATTTTCCATCAAGGGGAGTAATGGTATGGGCAGGCATCATGATGGACGGACGCACAGACCTCCATTCCTTTGACAAGGGGACTGTGACTGCTCAAAGATACAGAGACAAGGCTCTTGTGCCTTATGTTAGCTTGTTTCGAGGTGCTTTCGGTCCTGACTTCATATTCATTGATGATAATGCGTCATGTCACCAAGCGGTGCTGGTTGATGACTTCCTTGAAACGGAAAACATCCAGAGCATGTCGTGGCCTGCGAACTCCCCTGATTTAAATCTTATTGAGCATGTATGGGATATGCTCGGGAGACAAATTGCAGCACTTTTGCACCCACCAAGCTCCGTTACAGAACTGAAGAGAGCTTTCCAAAAATCTTGAAACCATTTAAGCCCACAACTCATTCATCACCTCATAGCAAGTATAGTAAATCGCTGTGCAGCGTGCCTGGCTGTCAGAGGTAACCACACTCCTTATTAAACTGCAGCATCAGTATTTTATTTAATGTTTTCTTTCATTTTTCTTTTAATTGTGAATCCTTTCTATGCTCAGCTTTCTTTCAAACTGCTACTTTGGATAGTAAAATTAATTATTATCATTCTTTTGATTTGCTTCCTTATTTTATAACCATTTTACACTCGCATATCACGTTTCCCGACATTCTGATTTACAAATCCTTCGTTATTCACATAATTATCAATTATGCTTAACATTTGGACACCAGTATATATATATATATATATATATATATAGTAACATAAATTGAAAGAAATACATTGCATAATAAAATTGATAATACAAAATAATATCACTAACAAAGCCAGAAGATCCAAACCAGATTTCAAGAAACATACTTTAAAAATGATGGAAGAGTCTATTATAGAAGAATTAACTAAGCGTATGTATAACATAGAACAGAATTAGAACTTTAAAATGTAAGAAGCCAAAAGAGTCAATAGACTAAAATGAAGATCTGTTATGATTTCTAAAGCTGTTGCTGAATTAGGACCAGCAAATTAGGGTTAAATATATTTTATGGATCCACCTTCTCCTGTTCAGCAGAAATTTTATGCATAACAGGAAAACATACAAATATTGAACAGTTAGGCCTAAAACCAACCACGTGTAATTTGCAACCAAAAGAAAAATAAAATAAAAATAATAGAAAATATGAAAGGAAATGAATCCTAACAAAATACAAATAAAAATAATTTTGAAAAGGAATAATGGAGCAAAAACTTACATGAAAAAATGCATATAACCAGAGAGCGGGAAAAAACTGTACGTACAAGAACCATACACTAAATGATCGTTAAAAATGACGTGTTAGATTGGTAAAACCAGATGTAAAAATTAGTGGCGCCACCTGGATAGTTTTTTTGTAGTTGTTAAACAAAGCAAAAAAAAAAAAAATTGAAAATAATAAAAAACAGAAGGAGAAAAAAGAAAGAAAAAAAAAACAAAGAATAATACTTAAACTTTCAAAAGGGGAATTAGAGAGATATTTTAGAAATATATTTAAAAATGAAGTTACTAGGATAGTTGTATTCCAAGCAATTATTGCAGAATAGCTTAAAATTATTTTGCTTAACATTATTATCTGTGACTAAATCGTTATTTCTCTTTATAAAATTTAAGATGATATTTCTAAAAATAGATAGATGTAGGTTACTTTCCTAAAAAGGCATTTTAATAATGTTAAAATCAAAAGAGTCTCTTTTATCAAAAATATTACTAATTAGTATATTATTCTTAACTATTAATTGTAAGTCTAAAAAGTTTGCAGAGTCCTTATTATAATTGGTTTTTAATAATTTCAGATATTGTGGATAATAATTAAAACTATGAACAAAATTTACCATATTACTAAAGATTATTAAGTCATCTATGTATCTAAAAAAGTAACAAGAATCGAAACTAATGTTATCATATTCATAAAACTGCAGATAAATATTGGCTAGACAGTTACTCGCAGGTCCTCCTTGCGGAAGACCTTTAATTTGCTGATAATAAGAGTTATTGTGAAAAATATAATTTTCATATAGTACTAGATGTATAATTGAAAGATATTTATCATATTTAATTAGTTTATTCAAAGAATATTTGTTATAGGCTATTTTGAGAATTTTAACCGTATCCCCAATATCTATGGAATTAAATAAATCTTCAAAGTCATAGGTGTGAATGGAAATAATTTTTTTATCTTGCATGTATTTAATGATATCCAAGCTATTCTTAACTATAATCGAATTATCAATATTGTCTAATGTGGATTGAATAACCTTTTGTAGCTTTCTACCCGGAAGTGTAATATAAGTTTTAAAGCCGTTTGTTATAGTCCTACATTTAATAGGATTTTTATGAAATTTTGGAGTTAAGAAAATATGAGGGAATTTAATATCCGAAATGCGTAAATCTAATTTTTTATAAAAAGCAGAAATTCGATTAAAAATTTCTCTATTGCTAGAATTAGATTTTTTAAAAGCATTATTATTATGAAAATGTCTATTAAGCATATCATCATACAACCATTTGCAAATAATTGCATAATTACCCGGAACTTTATCAACATAAACAATAATGAAATTCTTTTGTAATTCTACAATATGATGCTTAAGATTTTTGTAAATTAATCCACAATCAGTTTTATAGTTATTTTTCAGTAATTCTTTTAAAACATTGCATTTAAATTCATTAAAAGCTTCAATAGGAAAAGTGTATTTAATTGCTAAATTAGTAATGAAGTTACAAATATCTTTGGAGATTTGTTTTTTATGGCATTATTATTATTGGAGATCATTAATCTATAACTAGTACCTTTGACATAATTTCCCTAAGAGTATTATCTTCAACAATATTTAAAATATATATATATATATATGTATATATATACAGGGTGTCTACCCTTAATGTGATCCAATAGCTAATTCCCGAAAAGTTCGGTTTAGATTTGCACTTCCAATTTGAAAAATGTTTTTAAAAAGGTAAAGCATTTTTTTACGTGCTTTTCGAACCAAAAAACCCACTTAGAAAAATTTACAAAAATTAATTTTTATAAGGTCCCCAGGTCCTATCACTTATATTTAGGAAAAAATGCAGTACACAAAAACAAAGTAAACACAAAAGTTTCATTTTATCACGACAAAAACTGACCGAGTTATGTCTACATAAATTTGAAGCATCCGAGTTACTCAGAAAAGGGGGTCGTATATGAATTGAGTTTAGAGAAAAGTAATTCACTATATACAGAAAGAACAAAAGAAAAACATCATAGTAATATCAAAATATCGCAGTAAACATCATAGATTGACAATTTGTATTGCTGCATGGCAAACAATAAAAATTAAATTAAAGAAATACAACTTGTAACGAAAATATTAAAACAGTTTGTTTCAACAAGTAGCAGCAAAATAATACAGGATTTGCCGTTCAAATTACAGCATAATGTAGAATAATGTGCCAATCATGAATCAGGGGCGTCCCAAGAGAACGTCCCCCAAAGCATAATACCACCACCACCGGCCTTGAATGACATTGGGGGAGCAACTGTTCGCCTGAAAGACGTCGTATCCTGGCATGGCCATCAGCGTGATGAATGATAAACCCTAATTCATCTTCCCAGGCAACTCTCTCCCACTGATCCATGGACCAGTCGTGATGTCCCCGGGCTCAGCGCACCGCAGTTGGTGATGACGCTTGGTCAGCAAAAGTTCACCAGTAGGACGTTTGCTGCGTGGCCCCATATCCAACAGTGCCCACTGAACAGTGGGCACTGTTGGATATGGGGTACAAGTACTATTCTACTTGGCCTTGCAACGTATTGGGCTGTCTAATGAGCCACTGTCTGGCTCCGGTTTTGCTTCACCATGCGAGGCAGTCTCTGACGACCTTTTTTTAGAGCGTTTGGACGTCCAACACCATGTCGTCTACTGCTGGTTTCACCGTCATTCCTCCATTTTCCATAAGTACTAACAACTATAGATCGCGAACAAACCACGAGTCGTGCAGTTTCGGAAATACTTGTTCCGAGCCTTCGAGCCAATACAATCTGCCCTCCATCAAAGTCGCTTAGATCCGCTGCCTTTCCCATCACACACAGAAATAAGCGATAGAATGATTTTTCAGACTTTCCTGCAGCAAAGTACCACTTCCACCTGATCACGTCCTTCCACTGCATCCAGGTAAGTTCATTGCAAAATGTAGGGTTGGTCATAATGTTTTGGCTCTTGAGTGTATGTATAATATATCTCTATGCTCTATTTTTTATTCTTCTATTTTATATATTAATTTAATATAATATTTTCTTATTTTAACTACAATAATACAATCTAGGTGGTGCTACTATTTTTTGTTGCTGTGTTAACGTTCCAATATTAAAACATCATTTGGCGTGAGTGTTTTAATTACTGTACATTGTCATTTATTTCTTTTATGGTTAGCATTCTTACATGTAAATTTTTGCTTAGTTTTTTCTTAACAAAATTATTTTTATAATCTTCTCTTTGTAAGAAACCTTTACTTTTATATTTTAGTTTTATTTTACTGTTTGTTGCAATATACACGTGTGTTAGTTTTAGGATAACTTTTCAACATGGTTCTGTTTTTTCTATTATGGCAAAAATTTCCGCTCTACTGGGAAGGTAGATTGATAAAGTAAGTCCTAATTTTGCTGGTCCTAATTCAGCAACAGCTTTAGAAATCATAATATGTCTCCATTTTAGTCCATAGACTCTTTTGGTCTCTTCAATTTTAAAATTCTAACTCTGCTCTTGGTACATATACATTTATTTAAATCTAGTACAATATTCATTCTCACCCATTTATTTTATAATTATGCTTCTCAGAATCCGGTTTCCATCTTTTAGCTTTTTTGGGTGTATAATTCTGTCTTGTTATTTTTTCATTTTATTATACTATATATATATATATTCAAATCCGCATTTACATTCATTATTTGCTTAGAAGGATTTGCACACAATTTGCCTATACTTATTTTATTGTAATATATATATTTCATTTGTAATAGGATGTTTGTTGCAGTTGTTGAATGGATGATGTATGAATGGTTGAGGTATTGAAATGAGGTATGAATGGTTTTTGCTATTATAAAATCCATATTTTTTGTTTTACTCAGAGGTAAAGTTTTGACGCGAAAAGCACATCACAAACAAAGGTACACAAAAACATTCACTGTTCACCTCAGATATCTCATATATTTATAATCTTGATCAACTGGAAACTATTAAAAACTTATTTTCCTTAAAGTCTTTTTTGATTGGTCCGAATACGTGGGTGTTTTGAAAGATTGAATCAACCTGCTTTAAAGACGCTAACCTTTCATTTTTTGAGAGATAAGGTCGTGAGATTATTTCCCGTTAGGCGAGCAAACTAAAAATTATTTACCCCACGCATTTTGGAGGGCTAAAGACCATTATGAGTTTAAAATCCTTCAAGAGAAAATTTGAGCTAATTATTTCATATATATATATATACATGAAGGACATATCTCACTCAATTTTTAAAATGCATTTGAGAAACTATTTATACTTTTAAATCGTTCTTACGTTCAATTTAACTCGTTTCTTAAGAACTTAAATCACATTTATGACAGAAAATACGCCTAGTATTCACATTAATGTAATATTTTGCAATGAACGTTATTTTATTTTTATATGTTAATTTAAAACTTAAATTTGGATTTATTTCATGTATAAGAAATCCTTCTCTACATTTAAGAAAAGCTAAAAATGAAATTTATATAAAACTGCAGGAAAAATATATCTGTAACAATATGCACCTCAAATCAATAATTTAAACAGAAAGAAGCAGTATAGATATATACCATGCAGACTGCTGGCCACCGTAAATGCAACACCAAGAAAAACAAGAGATAGCACAACAAAATTTATTTTGTAGATAACATGTTGACCAAGTATCAAATGACTAAATTTATAGATTTCTGTGAAGCGTGGTTCCTGCCAGAATCAGTAGCCAGAGTAGCCACCATTGTTGGAGATCACCGCTGCCACACACCTCGGCATTGATTCAAAGAGACTTTGGATGTGTTCTTGGGGTACAGCAGACCAAGCAGCTTCCACACGTTGCCAAAGTTGATCTGGTGTGTCAGCTGCGGGTGAAATCTGAACCAATCGTTGAGCAACCATGGACCACATGTTTTCTATCGGTGAAAGATCCGGAGAGAGAGACGGCCAGGGAAGCAATTCAATCTGGTGATTGACGAAGAACCTTTGGACAATGCGTGCCACGTGTGGTCGCGTATTATCCTGTTGAAATATGGCTGTGGGCAAGCCCTGAAGGTAAGGCAGGACAACTGGCTCCAACACCTCGGAGATGTAGCGCTGGCTCTTTAAAGTACCGGCAATACGTACTAGAGGAGTGCGAGAGTGATATCCAATACAGCCTCATACCATAATACCCGGTGCAGGACCAGTGTGACGGTGCATAACGCAACTGTTCAGCATCTTCTCTCCACGGTGTCTCCAAACTCGAATACGACCATCGTGGTGTTGCAGACAGATGCGTGACTCGTCAGTAAAGACAACTTCATTCCATTCTGCCGCCCACATCCTTCTTTCATCGCACCATTGGCAACGGAGACGTCTGTGGTTATATGTCAAGTGTAGACCAAGCAATGGACGTCTTGCGGACAGAGCATTCTGCTGTAAACGGCGTCGAATGGTACGCGCAGACACTGAATGATGCGTTACAGACTCAATGTACTGTGCTATGTTTCGTGATGTGACTGAGTGATCCGTCACTGCCATGCGCACAATTTGTCTGTACTTGATTTGCCTGTACTTTGCCAATACTTGATCAAAAACTGATCGCGGTTTTCTACGAGACGTAACTGATCGTTTTTTGAAAAACCACAAGAAAAACACAATTGCCGAACTTGAAATCGTCGAAATCTCTAAGCCTTAAATAGCGATTTGAGGTGGCACCACAGGCGTGCATGATGTGTATCTGCGCTGAAATTCTAATCATTTCCATATCTCACCTCCGCTAATGCATGTTGTAAATTTCATGTTATTTGCGTGCTTCCTTCAGTGTGTTGCATTTAATGTGGCCAGCAGTGTATTTATTTTAATACATGACTTTTAACTTCAGTATAATATTTATATTGTATATTATATGTGCTTTCTAAAAATGCTTTAAAATAATTTTATACATATGCACAATTGTTGTTTTATTACATAGTTTCAAATTTAAATGCGTTAAGAAAAAAGTTCCTTTTCGTGTATTTTGGGAGTTTTTCCCTAATCTCTTAATAATTCGAAGAATTTATTGAATGAACTTTTTTAAGTTTTATTAATAATATCAGAGTTCACACACACACAAGTATTCAGAAATATGTTCAGATTATTAAGCATATTTAAGAAGAAATTGTTCAAACTATTGTTTTTTTATATGATATAAAGATGATTTTCCAAAATTTCTAAAATAATTTTTAAACAATGCTTGAGGTGTGAATTTAAGAGCCCAGTAATAATTTTACAAATATAATATGATATACTATTATATATTACTTTTTTTATTTTACACTTTGTTAATTATTCGGCTGAAAACATACAATTATAAATCATTTTTTTATTTTACAATTTCTTAATTATTCGGATGAAAATATCCTGAAAAATTGATAAATAGAAGGTACACATAAGGATTCAAGGAATTTAAATGATAAAAAATACTGTAGGAATGACTTTGGAATCGGATCATTTTATAATCGAAACAAATATGTAATTATTTAATAAGCTGGGAAATGTTTATGGTTTTTAAAACAGTTTTTGTGTTTGAGTTTAATATCTACTATATATATAAGAAATGTAATGTCATCATTTTTGTGCCATTTTTTTTTTTTTTTTTTGTAGAATTTTTTCAAAATACAATATTATAAGGCTAAAAAAAACTATATTGATAAATACGTCAAAATAAAACACACTTTTAAGTAATAGTATTATACTAATATATATATATATATTCGCAATTAATAAATTTATTTTTTCGTTCATTAATTTGTTTTGTGGATCAGTTTACACACAAATTCTTCTTTTTTTCCCGCTAAAAGAAGTCGATACTTTAAAATATTGCTATAACTTATGCTTATATATTATTTGCTTGAAAAAATAATTTACACAGAAATATCTATACATAAATAAAATACTTTATAAAAACTGCACGTGAAACCTTTAAGTTAAATATATTAAAAATAAAGAATTAATAAAGAAGTTGAAATATAAAGCTTCTATCATATCTGAGGGACATCTAAAAGTCTTTTCTATACTCAGACCTTTAAGAGATAGACAAATTGAGTGGAAATATAACCATTGTGTAAAAACGTAAACTTTATACTGACATAAGCTTGTTTTAAGAAAAATTGGCAGATAGATGAAAAAGTATAATTTTTCTTAAGCGATGGAACATCCAAGAAAAATATCAACCACTTTTTATACCCAAAACCCAAAATATCTATTTTTAAAAGCCACTATTCTCTTATTAAACTTACGATTATTTGATACTTTAATACCTCACAAAAGCTTGTAACTCATTTCGTAAAATGTGGTGTTTATTCGTAAGATATTGAAAAATAAATCGATTGGTTCTCCTGAGGCGTTGTTTTCATCGCAATTCCTATCGCTTGGGAATAAGTTTTCCTCTTAAAATTTTACTCTACGATCTATTTCAGGCTTGATAAAAATACCTTAATAGAAGAATCGTTGGTTTTCATACGTTTATATTTTATTATCTTTTCACCTTTTTGATATTTTGAGGATGTGTAAATCTTTTTTCCTTTTGAATTATTTTTAAAAATACTTTCTAAGTAGAGGATGAATAAGAATAATCCAGTTTGCTTAGCTACTATGCATTTAAGGAAACACTTCTAAATACTAAATTAATATTACATATTCTTCTTTCAAATTTCTTTTCAGAGAACTGGTAAGGCGAATTTAAAAAGAAAGATTGTAGTCATCGTGTAATAAATCAAGTACTGTTTACTGCAGTGCTTCAGAGAGCAATATTTACACAGATATTGTTTTTTTTTTATCTTCTGAGGCATATTAAACTTTTTGTAATAAATCTGGGAAACTTCAGAGGTATAAAGAAAAAAAATATTTTTGTCTGATTAATTGTAAAACATTATTATACTTAAAAATTTGAATTTTTTAAAAATATCTACTTAAAACATGCATTAATTATACTGCAGTTTTATTTCTTCATTATTTCTTTTTGAAATTACTAAACATTTGCTTAAAAATGCATAATTAATAGTAAGTTACATTCCTTAATTTCTTTAAACGATTAATATACAATATTAATACGCAATTTAGTAACTAATTTTTATTTTATAAAAAATATTTTTGTGGATTTATGCCAAACTAAGGAACTACAAATTTTATAAATAACTAAAAAGAATCAAAACCATCTGTTTAGTTGAATATTTAAAAATATAATCAGGACCATTACTCATATTAAAAAAAAGTAAGTTGAAAAGGATTTCGTTTTCAGTTGAAAAGTTGTCTCTCATAGTTATTTTAAAACACTTATGCACTGTCTTTGGGGGGGGGGAACAATTTTAAGATTTTTTAGTTAAAATGAAATTGCAAAAAGTTGTCAAAATTATATATAAATTAGTTTTAATTTTCATCCAAAAAATAGGTGATTTCAGTCCATTTAATTAAAAAATTATCATTTTAAATGTTGTTGTGTAAGGGATTATATGACTTGATTAATAGGATCCTTAACGAAATAATTGTTTTTCTTAAAAGGACTTTTTATGAGAAAAATTATCTATTTCAAACAAATTATTTTAGCTATACACATATTGTACTTAAATATCCGTATTAAAAATAATAATGAATGATTGATGTTTAAGCTGATGTCATTAATTCGTTTTTGTAGATAATTTACATTTAATTTCTAAATTCTGTGACTAAAAAATTCATGTATAGAGAATTTTTCAAATGTTTCCTTGAAACTAAATGTTTGTTCATTTGCATTTTTTTTGTTTTTCATTAGCATATAATTATGTTATTTAATTCTCTACATCGTCAGATCATATATATTATTACGTTGAAATTATTATAAAATATTTTTATAAACTCAACTCAGTGGCGCAACAGCCCACTGAGCCCAGGCCGCGTGTGATCATTTCAGTTTACGAGACCTTGGGCGCTGAGATGCATGAACAGATGTTCCGGTCAAATGTTCAGTCTGACGTTAAACCCCCAGTGTTTAGTTCCCAAGCAAACTTGTACTCATTTATCGACCCACTGAAGAGATGAAAGGCTGAGTCAACCTTGCCTAGCCCAGCTTTGAATCCCGGACCTGTGGTGTGGAATTGTATTACGCTATCATTCAGCTATTTCTATAGAATTAAAGTATCCTAAATGTATTTTAATGCTCAAAATATTTAAAAAATATCCTATGAAATTATTTTAAGCTAAAAATTAAAAAGAAAATCATGACACACACACGCACGCACGCATGCACACACACACATATATATATATATACAGTGGTACCTCGACATACGAGTGCCCCAACATACGAGTTTTTCGAGATACGAGCCGGCGAGCGAGTGATTTTTTGCTTTGAGTTACGAGCGAAATTCGAGATACGAGTTCGGTTTAGCAGGTCGGCCGGTAGTAGCACGCGGTCGCGCCCATCACGGTCAGTGAATCAGTTAGCAGCGTGCTTCCGCTGTGATAAGTTGTGTAGTTGTGTTCGCGTTTTGTGTTGCGTTTACATTTACATTTACAGTTGTAGTTCATTTATTTTTATAACCATGGATCGGAAGAAAGTTTGTGAAAAGTCAAGTGCTAAGAAAAAGATGATGAGTATTGAATTAAAACGTGAAATTATACAAAAACATGAGATACAAGAGTTACAGTCACAGCAGCATACGGAGGTTATGCAAGAAATTGGTTACGAGGAGTCAGAGGAGGAAGTTATTTCTACAAGTGAGATAAAGGAGATCTTAGGAATGTGGGAGAGAGTTTCACAGTTCGTGGAAAAGAAACACCCAGAAAAAGTTGCAACAGGTCGTGCATCTGATCTTTTTAATGACACTTGCCTAACTCATTTCCGGAACATTCTGAGAGGGAGGAAGAAACAAACCTCCTTGGACATGTTTTTTTCTAAACGGCCTACAGGTGAAAGCGAGAAAAATGTAGAGAAAAAGACAAAGACCAGTGAGGATATCTAATTTATTTCTTTACATTCTCTTTTTTGTTTTTGTACAATAAATATTTGTCATTTATAAATACGTTTTTATTATTCAAAACCACGTAACAAAAATAACTGGGGTGACATTTGGGGGTTGGAACGGATTAATGGTAGTTCAATTGTTTTGTATGGGAAAATTTGCTTCGAGATACGAGTAATTCAAGATACGAACAAGGTTGTGGAACGAACTAAACTCGTATGTCGAGGTACCACTGTATATATATATATATATTAATTCGAAATATACTGGGGAACCTTCCTTAACGAGAGTATAATTCGTTTTAGAATCTTACTCAGATACGATACAATCAGTAAAAGAAATAATTTTTCGGATATAAATTAATGTATAAATTATAATATCCTAATCAAATATAATGCATAGCAAGCCCTTAAAAAATTATACGTATTACATTTATTCAGAGAGAATAAAATATATATTGCTAAAAAAAGAGTCAGCGTCTTTACTCCTGTTGTGGAAGAAACCAGTTTGGAATGCAATTTTTTTATGTACGGAAAAATTCCTCTAAATTCGTTTATTATTTGGAATATTTACCTTATTATTTTCTTTTGACAGAAAGTTATCTAGAGACATTTTCTTCACCTGATGCTTCAAAATTTGACTAAAATATGTCACAACAGACACATTAATTTGCTGTGTCCGTTTTAGAAATTTTCAGAATCGCAGTTGATTGTCACTTTGCTTTTACTTCCCCTTTCTTTGAAAAACCATTACTGTACAACTTCTTGCCGTGAAACACACCGCAACTCACTTTGTTCTTCGGTTGTTAGTAATGAAGAACACATATAGTTTCTCTTTCTGCATTCTTTCACAAGTCCCTCGTTTAATTGTTATCCATTTTAAGTCCCAAGATATTCACCAATTCTGTGAACTCTCTAGTTTACCATAGGCTCTATGGGTATCGTCTGAAAAATACCCTTACAATCTAAATGGGTATCGTCCCAGTTGATGATGAATTCCTGCCAAATCTTCAAGTAGAAGTGAGGGCTCGCGCGCGCTTGATAGCCCACCCCTTGTTGTGAATTCGTTAGCTGCCTTGATTTTTCAGACTGTTTCATAGATGGCGCTGGCTGTTTTTGCCTGTATATAAGAGGAGAAAAATAACTTTGAATGTCAGTGCTTTTAAGGTTTTTAATCTGTGTAGTTAGTTCTTTTAATGCTCTTTTAATTTGTAAAAGCTCCTTTTAATGTTTTTAGTGTCTTTAACTCTGGATTTTATGTTAATAAAGATTTTTATGCTACCCAGGTAATTGGTCTCTCTCTGTTTATGGATTCGAGCGGGTGGGGTGTACTATTTCTGGAACAGGCACCAGTGTCGGGTAGGCACATTTATAGTTTTGGGTGTTTAGGGTTGGTGTCTGAGGTCGGATATAATTCGAGGGTTGTGCTCCAACCCCCTTCTTACGTATTTTCCATCATTTTCAGTGAGTGAGTGTTTATTAATGTCACACTATAAAGCAACACGTGGATTGTTGGTGACGAGCCTCGTATGACTGAGGGCCATGTGACAGGGATGTTACCTGAGCTGGCACCTCTCCTCCGAACTTCCACACTACGCTGAGGGGAGAACTATGTCTCTACTCATTGAACGGGTATCAACCCCTCCACATGGTAGATCTTCAGTTGCAGGAGGCTCGAATTCATGACATACTGGCATTGAGTCCAGACCATGACCTCTAAGCTACCGTGGCTTTATCCTTCATTTTGAAGCTAGAGGTGAAGTAAAAATACCATAGAACGTCGTTTATCCGAATCAATTAGGACCGGATTCGAGATTGTTCGGATAACCGAAAACTGAATGCGAACCATGCAGTATATGAAACCGGACACTATACGAATATTGAAAATCATCACAAGTGGGAAACATGCTTGAAGAAAAAGCAAAATAGGTGCAAAATGTCACAATTTTACCTTTATTGTGGAAAATAATCACTTATTTTCCTCACGCCGAAAAAACTGTTGAGCATTGCACAGTTCGAAAACGTATCCGGACTTTGGGTCGGATATTTGACGCTCCAAATAATAAACATTCGGATAAACGACGTTCTACTGTAATATTTCTAAGACTTTCTGACAACGGAATTGATTGTCTACCATACGGGGCTAAATGATGACTCTTGATTTTTAACAGCAACTTTAATTTAGCGTAAAAAGATTTAGACAAACACCAGCAGCTTCGTGCGGTGAGAACCTCTCCTAGCGAGAAAGAGTACAGCAACTGAATATTCCACTCAGATTTTATTACACAAAACTCAAAAACAAACAAAGCGTTGACATCGCGCAAAGGCTAAATACAGTTAATGACGTTGGAAAGAGGCACAAGAATAAAACTAGTTGAAATGCAGCAAATACATATAAAATGGAAATTTTAAATAATACTAAGAATTAACTAGAAAGTAAATATAGCATATAAATGTATATACAGCGCACATAAAAAAACAAAAACACAGTTTGAATAATAAAATTGTAGACTAATAATAAATACATATATATATATACAATTCCATCCAAACATTGGTTCCTTAAGTCACGTCGAAATAACGCTTGAATAGTGATTCAATGAAGAGGTTTTTAAAGGTAGAAATAATCCGCTGGTCCACTGGCTGTAGTAACGGAGTAATATTTAGAAGCAAAAGCTAAATGTTGATGAATTTAAATTCCTTGAGGAAATCGTCTTACCAGCTTGTAGAATAGGTATAAGTGCATTGTTTATAATAAGCAAGACAGGGAGTGTGAACTTCACTTCAAGTACATATACTTTGACAGAAATTATAAAGAGTTGGCCCATTAAGTAAATTGGTTCCGTGTTGCCCAAGTCTTGTTCCTGGACTTCAACTTAGCATTTAGCCTGATATTTTAGATTTTATGCTTCTGAAAGGCTTGTGAAGTTTTTGAATGGCAAACATTAGTAGTGTAATTTTCAAGTGACAGCATGCATTGTTACAAAACAGCAGTATCAGTTGGTATTCCATTAATTTGTTTCTGGGCAAAGGAAAAGTGGCCTATGTTGTTCAATAGATTCGTTTAACATTTTTTTTTCTATAGCATAAATCTACCCTTCATAATTAAAGTTTTGTTGTAGCAGGCATTCCTCACATTCAGCGAGCATCTTAAAGTCGCCAATAAAGTGTTCTGTTGATTTTTTGTCGGAGCTTGCTGCTTCATCGTGCTTTATAACGTTGGAGGTTCCGCTTCTTTTATTAACCTTTTTAAATTTCCGACGGCTACCCTGAGGAACTTCTTTGATTTTTGATGTTCCTGGCCTTTTCTTAAAGAGATCGCTGAAAATCATGTTCACTTTTTCATAAATGATGTTCTTGTTAATAGTGTAGCACTGGAATTGTCTATCGTTTATACACATGTGAAGAAGAATACGTAAACTTTGTCTAGATACATTTATCCTTCCTTTCGAACCTTTTATCTCCTAAATACGTCCTTCTTCTTGAAGATAGTGCAAGTCATTTATGAAGTTCTATTGTAATTGAATATTAGATAAGCTATTTTCTTCTTTTTTTAAGCTTTTTTATTCAAAGATATTTTTTTATTAAACTTTACGCAAAAGTCATAAATAAAATGCTTGAAACACAATTTTGGATTGTTCAAAACTGGAAGCTGTTGACACTACAGATGTTAGCGAAATGATTGATAAAAACAGACTGTTGTAGCTGGTGCAAAATCTAGGACTTATCTTTTTGCGAATTGCTATTCGTTGATCTAAATAATTTTTAATCGCGTTCTTACACAACAGCGAAATGAGAAATCCACGTACATATACAAATTTTTTATATTTATTTTAAGGTAAAACAGTTTGTAATTGCTTTGGTCTTTCATGATAATTTTCACAAAGTATTGCATTGTAATTTATTTTAACTATTATTTCTTCCATTCTTAAGTAAATTTTTTTTAATTTGCACTCCACTTATTTACAATGGTACATTTCTAATCTTCTACCAGAAATGATAAACTCATTATTTCAGTTGTACTCATAACTATAAATAAAATCCTTCCATGTAGAAGAAGCACATTCCAAAAAATCAATATAAACATTTTTAAATGGTAGTTTTCTTGCATTTTCACAAATACAGTTCCGTAATTTGCTGATTATAATGTTATTTCACTTTAGTTCATTAAAAAAAAATCTTCTTAAAACTAATAATAAGTGTATGCATAACAAGGTTTCCAATTTTAATTTTTTCAGAAAATTCTTTTCTTCTTCTGAATTGGAATTCCATGATAACAGACGAAAGTGATTTCTCATTTTTGAACTTAACAGCAAAAGCAAGAAACAAATATTTGCGGGAAAAGATTAATCACAACCAAACTTCGTTGCTTTATTTATAAAGAATTTTCTGGCTCTCTCTAAAGTTTTGAAACTAATGACAAAACTACACTTGTGTTAAAGATATTTTTATTTTATCCATAAACATACGTCTTGACATAAAACAAGTGATGTTACATTTCATTAGAATTTGTTCTTTTTTATACTTTTGTCTCTCTGATGACTTCAAAAATTGATGACAAAAATGCACTTGTGTTTAAGGTCATCAACATGGCAGTGCATCTGAATGCGAGCATTTGCATAAACTGCAACATGCACCAACCACTATTGTGTCTCCATGGTGTAATAATCCATGCAAATATTAGTCCATTTATCACAATCATGCTGTCTAGAGGTGAATATTTGTACTACTATTTTTCGCTTACATTCATGGAGAAAGATGAACTTAATTTATTAGATATCTAAAGCAAATATATAAGACTTTTTTCAAACACTGTCGATTTATTTTCTTCGTATAAAATCTATCTATTATTTAAAAATATTACAAATAACTGCATGAATGAAAAAAGAATTGTCTTTAAGTCAATCAGTGGAACTTCTTGCTTCTCTGAGTTTGAATTTAAGATACAGAAGCATTGCTGTTTTATAACAATGATTTTTTTTTCCACTTTTACTAATGTCCATCCGGAAAAGTGAAGATTACCTAAGTAATGTGAACCTTACTTCATAAATTTAGCCCCTCAGGGGGCTCACCTTCTTTAGGTGAGTACGGGTGTCACAATCCCGAGGTGCCCTAGTGATCTTTTCCTTTTCCCACGGGCTTTACTGTCTTTGGTAAACACGGGCTTCACAAACCCGGGGTACCCTAGTGATCCTTCTCTATTTTCGACCCTCTTTCTTGTCATTCAATTCATTCTTTCTTTCTCTTCCCGTCTAGACCACAGATATTAAAACAAATGTTTGGCGCAGTATAGCCGAAATCGGCTCTTGCGCCAATAAACCCCAAAATCAATCAAAATCAATCAATCATAAATTTAGATAGGTATTTCACTTTTAAAATTACTCGTTCCTAAGAATACTAGGTATATAATATATAAATGAGCAGCAGGGTATATACTTCTTTATGAAATGAAGCAATTACAACTTTTGGGACTAAAGGCTGGGGATCTTTCTATTTCATGTAAACCAATCAAATGAAAATTTTAATTTACGTTAATAATAATATTAACTGTAACTAATCCGGCTTTTAAATATCTTTTGGAAATTAATAGATATATTTGTGTTTATATTTTTCTTTTCCTGTTGATTTAAATAAAAATTATTTATAACTTTTAAAATGAATAATTTTATGCATTTCAGTTAAATTTCAAGTAAATTACAGAAAGCTAATAGAATGAAATCTTTACAAAAATACCTTTAGTAATTTTAGTATGTGCTCTGAAAGTAATGAGAAATAAAATGAAAAAATCATTTACTAATGATAAAACACTCTATAACATAAAAACGACGTAAAAAGTACCAGTTGTCCCGATAGAGACAAAAATTAGCAGATACAAACACTATGTAAAAACTAGAAAACGATTAAAATTTCAGAAAAATTGAATGATTTATTTCAGAGTTATATAGTTACAAAGTAAATAGCTCAATAATGTGTTGTGTGTGTGGTTCACCTCTAGCTTAGATGCAAGCTGTCACACGACGTTGCGTAGAGTCATAAAGCACATTGATGGTCTTTTGTGGTATTTCTTGCCAAATTTACTCCAATTCTTGGGCCTTCTCATCAACATTCCCTTGTAGATGTCTTCCTATCATATCCCAGGGGTGATTGATTGAAGACAGATCTGGCGATTTGGCTTTAAAAGGAAGTGTTTGACAAGCTGTAAGACATTTCATAGAAACAAGTGCGGTATGTGGTCTGGCATTATCTTGCTGAAAAATGAGGTTAGGGTACGCAAAAGAACGGTCAAAAAACAGTTCCCATAATGTCGTCGACCAGCCGCTGTGCTATAAGTGTGCCTCTTATGACGACCAAAAGGGTCCGATTGTCAAAATAAATGAAACCCCAGATGATAACTCCTGATTGAGGGCCTGTGTGGCGTGCAATAGTGAAAGCAGGACCGGCACACTGCCCTGAGCGCTTCAAGACACGTCTTCGATGACCGTCAGCACACAGTTGGAAGCAGGATTTGACGCTAAGCACTATGCGTCCACAGTCAGCATGATTCCAACCTGATCGACCCAGCCTTATTGTAATCTGGCTTGACAGTGAGCAGAAGTCAGTGACAGGTGGCGTAGCGGTCTGTACGAGTGTAAATTTTGCTCTATCAGCCATCTGTGAATGGTCATAGTGCACATGGTGCGGGTCGCATGTCTGATGTTTAATATAGATGGATCAGGTGCTGTGATAGCTGATCTGACAATTAATCTGTCCTCCCAATCTGCTGTTGTCCTAGGTTGCCCGCTACCATCATGACACTGAAATTTGCTATTGTCCACGCAATTGCGGCAGCATCTTCTAATGGTCGCATCGTTTGGACCCATTTGGCAAGTGATTCTCCGATTTCCCCAACCTACCTCTTTCAATTCAATGATACAACTTCTTTCAAACTCTGACAGTTGCTCAAAAAGAGCTCGCATCCCGTGGCGAGTAATTTTTCAGTCGTTGAAAGGTATCCTAAATCGCAATGCAACAGAACTTTTGACTATCAGAGTGAGAATCGCTTCTTTTTGACACCTGCTGAGTGCGCAGTTCCAATGTGCTGTAACTTCCGCTATTCATTCATTGGACACCAAATTTTAATCATTTGAATGTTTCGTACAAATGTTTTTGCATACGAAATTTCATTACAATCGGGCAACTCAATCTTGGTGCATCGTTATTTTGCTATAGAGTGTAACAAATTAAGGATTGTAGTTTTAAAATTTTTTTCTGAAAAGGCAGAAATTCTATTTTTAAATTGTTTTTCTCGAATAACTCATGAATGTAGTATATAATTATTTGGATTTATATATACAAGGGTCACCCCTAAATTAAGGTGGTACGACAGTCAGTTTGATAAATGGTCTAATGATATTAATATGAATTACAATACAAATGAAATAATTAATACAAAAGTAACAGATAAGCTGCAGTAAGTCACCTTTTAGTTTGAAACAAGTGTCCCTGTGGTCCACAAGATGATGGATAACCTGGGTGAAGAAGCTCCTGTGTTGGTTGTAGAGCCAATTTTTTACAACAGCTTGGACCTGATTATCGTTGGCAAATCGCCATCCCTTTAGAGCTTTCTGGAGTGGATCGTAAGTGCGGTATTCACACGATGACAAGTCCGGGCTGTATGGGGCATGTTCGGGAGAATTCTCACGAGATGGTCCCCATTGGGAACTGCTTCCTTTATGGTAACCATATTTGTTTGATCAGACCGTGACCTGTCGTCAGTACCCTATACTTCTTCCGCAACAAAAATCCCTACACCCTCAGAATATTGATCTGCGACTCAAAAACTCCATGCTGGACACATTTTGTATTTGACGAAAGATTCACTCACATTTTTCACTGTTAGAAATCGCTTAACCATGCATTGACTCTGTTTAGAGGCACCCATGATGCGAACGACGCCTTTTAACGTGTTTCCACGCTATTACGCATGTATCTGGTCGGATCTGTCGATATGACATGCTTTTCCAGCACTCTTCAACTTCTTTCGGGACATGCGCTATCATCCTTCTCTCCAAATGACGGAGTTATTACATAAATCCACTTTCATTTGGGAGGCCCATATATATATATATATATATGTGTGTGTGTGTTATTCAAAACACCTTAAAAATGAGTAGCTTTCATTAATTTTACATTTATTCAAAAGTTTCTCCTGAACCTTACTTATTTTAATTTAAAACACTGGAATTTTAAACACGATTCTATTTAAAAGTTAAGTACTTGCGGAAAAAACTTCCGGAGAATAAAATTTAAATATTTTTTTGAAGATTTAGATACAGAAATTGTATTTTGATTCAAATTCTCTTTCTTAAAATCAAATGCTATACTTAAATACACAGGGCTACAATGAAGCATTGATAACTGAACTTAATGTATTTTTTGGTGCTGATTTCAGAAATAAGAATGAAAATTTTCCATCACGTTACGTGTTTTGAAAAAATTAATTTTACCTGGATTTTTATGCACATTTACCGAAAATGTTTACAACGTTGAATTTCTTCCCTCCGTGGCTGACCATTTAACCTTGTTGAAACGTACAGAACACAACTCTGTAACATTTTTACTCTACCTTCCTTCTCTTCCTGTTACAATATTTCTCTACCAATAGCGTCACGCGAAAATATTAACTTAGATCCTTATCTTGGCTTGACAAAGCAGGAACTATCGCTCATCTGGGTTGATTCTAAACATGAGACTGAACATGAAATTTTGAACTTATTTTTAATTTTTCTTTCATGTGTATAATTTATTGTATTCCCATTTACACTGTACCACAGTGTAAGTGGGAACTTCATCTCAGAAACAATTTTTACAGTTGTGTTTTTTTTCTGTGCGTTTCATAAAACATGGCTTTGAGTTTGAGACGTTGCGAAAATTTACCAGATGACTTTTGTTACATATGCGGCGAATATAGTTCAATTAAAAATCACCTGAGAAGCATTACAAACCATGTAAAACAGCTTTATCTTGCGTATTTTGGCATGGAACTTAGAAACCAAGACAAATCATGGGCTCACCATATAATTTGTGTAAAGTTCCTCAACGATTTACGCTTCTGGCTCAAAGGAAAGAAGACTGCTTTATGATTTAGAGTTCCTATGACATCAAGGGAGCTGAAAAACCACTCTGATTATTGTTACTTTTTTTCCTGTCATATCCATAGGTATAACCTCAAAAATCAAAAGCTGATGTCTTATCCTGATAATATTCCATCGGCCATACACCCCGTTCCTCGTGGACCTAATATGCCAATGTCTTTGCCCCAACTGAGTTTCCAGACATCTCTTCAGAGTTTTCAGACTCGGATCATTCACAAGTTCAGGGCTCTGATACCGAATATAGCCCTCTGGAGCCGATTCACTTCAGCCCTTGTCTCACGTTAAACTTTATGCTCTAACGAGAGTCCTTGGCCTTTTTCGAAAAAGGCAGTTGAACTGTTGGGCTCCTGATTCGAAAAAAAAACTGCCTGACCACGGGAACCACTTTTTGTTGGTACAGGAATTGAGAACAGGAATTTTTAAAATACTTTGAGGAAGATGAGAACCTGGTCTATTGTTCAGGTGTTCGCGGATTGATGAGCAAATGTAACATCACCTACGCTAAAGATGAAGGGAGGCTGTTTATAGATTCATCAAAAAGGAGCCTTAAAGCTGTCCATTTTCATCACGGAAGTCAGTACACTTCTGTAACAGTTGGCCATTCTGAGCATTTAAAAGAACACTATAAAACTCCGGCTCATATGTTCATAAATGTATCTGTTGATGATTATAAAAATATTCATTTCATACGGAATATGAAATATTTAGAGAAAATAAATTTAGTAGAATTTTTAAATAATTTATACTTTTAGCAAAATTTATTTAAAAATTGTTATTATAGTTATAAAATAGAGTCTATTCATTAAAATATCAGATGTTCTGATGAATTAAATATAAAGTAATATAATATTACTCAAAATGAAATTAGTTTTATCAAAGTGCGTGCGTGTATATATACTCACACTCTTATCTGTCTCATAATCGAAATAAGCATTCCAACATGTATAAAAAATGAAAGAGATTAGTTGAAAAGATCTGATTCAGGTTAAATGACTAATATTAAATTTTCAAACACTAATTGAATGCAGATAATCACCTATTTCAACTGCTTTCCTTTTCAACAGATTATAACACAAGCCCAATTTACCATTTCTTTTTATTCTCAGAATCAGACTTTAAGATAAGACACACAATGTATTTCATTATAAGAAATAACTGTTAATTTAAAAAAATATTTATTAGTTACAAATGAATGATTTCAAGGCAAATAATCTCTTGATGTGTGTAATTTATAAAAGTATCTTTCTGCCAACATAGAATAAACTTTTAACTACGTTAGTATGTTTTAATGAATAGTTAAAATCTGTTTTCTTGGTTATGTGAATACTATTCAATCATATGTGGAAAAAGTTTTTGAATTTTTTTATTAATCTATCGTCTGTAGTATAAAAATGTATGGAAAAATAAATAATTCATAAAATAGTTCATTAAAGATGATAATTTCTTTTACTATTCAGGCATAATACAAATTAATTTTTTATACAATGTAATCGTATAGATTCTTTTTAATATATTTATCGGGAGACTGCAAACAGAATTTAAACACAAATGAAAAAAAAGGAGAGGAATGTCTTTTTTAATGTCTTCTTTCGAATGAAATACGGGGCATAAAATTTTGGGCTCGAATGAATTTCATTGCATTTCTAAATAACACTGAGATCCTTTCTCCATATTTTTGCATTAATTTTGTTTAAAAAGTTGTCTTAGCAGTGGAATTTTTTGGGGGGTGAATTTTAGCGGAAAACCGGTGTTCACTGATCTGAATATAGATTTTTACTTCAATAAATTACAACTGCATTAACAAAAAAAAATATTACCCATTTATTTAAATTCCTTTTTCTTGTGGAGAATATCATGTGTGTGTTGTTGTTGAATTGGGAATTTAAATCAGACTTTATAAATTCTGTTTACATTTTTGGGTTTGCCTAAAAAATACATTTTAAATATAATAAATTTAAGGATATTTTAATTATTTATTGGATGCATTTATGAGAAACAGCTTGAAAGTGAAAGTTTAAAAAAAGGATTTGGGTGTTTTTTTTGTGTTTGATTTAGTTTTTATGGAGTAATTTGACAAAAGACATTGCAGTTCTGAACAAGAGTCAAATGAAGAATATCCCCTGAGATACTGTTGCCTTATTTTATTCTTGTTTTATTTAGTAGCTCTTGGTGATTTTTTATTTCTTTAACTTTTCAAAGATTAAAAAAAAAATATCTTTAATATTTGTTCAAGACATTTTAATAGACTTTTTCATAGCTTACAACAAAAATGTTCCTATTTTGACATTAAGTGATTTACAACTTTAATTCACGGTACAGTTTGAAGCAATACGAGGAACCTGCGACTTGGCAATGTCGGCCAGCAGTTCATGACAAATGAACACACGCTTATGTCGACCACATTTCAACATTCAAAGTAATACGTAGACGCAACAGCTGTTACCTCTCCTGGTGACGCAATAGACGTTGGGAAAAATGTTTCTCCTTCTTCCATCTGACAAAGAACTTAACTTTCATATCGTAGAAGAAAGTGATCTTTTTTCGCCGACTCTCAATCGTTATATATTCCAGGTAAAAAAATTTTTATGACGAATAATTTTAGTGAAAGATCTATTTAAAAGTATAATAAGGTACTCGGAGTGAATTAAAGGGGATGGTAAATACAATTAATACTACAATTAAATATAACTATTTAGTTTGTCTCTGTCTTTTGTCATCAGAAAACCGTATGTCAATTATAACAGGTTTAGTAAATATGATAAAAAGAAAATACATTTTTGATGATGATACGAAAAACGAAGACGTAACGGATGAATAAAGACTTGTTAATTTGCCGTTTTTAATTCAAAAATGAACATCTGAGAATTAAGATTATAAGTGTGGTAATTCTGCACATGCAAATCATAGTGAGCCATCTCACCTCAAGTACTATAAGTTCACCAAAGAAAGTCAAGCAGCTTGGCAGTTCCCTGGCACGTTGTTATTGTGCACGTGCACCTTTTTATTGTAACCTTGTTAGTCAAGCCGTTTTTTATATTTCAACCAATTCTAAATGTTCTTAAATTTAATCATTTTAATAAAGGTTAAGTTTTTCTTTAAAAGGGCATTTGGTCATTACTGAGTTAGAAGTTATTGGTGGTCAAATAAGCTTTTAATGTAAAAAAGGAATTGAGCTGTTCATGGAAATAAATGTTTTTTCATTTACTGTTTTATGATAAAAGCTTAGTATTTACTTGAAAGTTGAAAGGTACAACCACTATGCAATTACTTAAAAACAGAAAGTTTTACCTTTTTTCAGTAAAAAGGGGATTTTAAATAAAATAAATGTTATGAATTTGCTGGTGGGTCACAATAATACATTTTGTACTTATTATTGTAAATTATTTTTGAAATGTATATACCATTACCTGAGTAAGAATTCCTTATTGTAAAATATTTTCTTCAAATTGTTTTAATGAAACAAAAATGAACAATATTATTTAATGTTTCTACATTAGTCATCTTCTTTTAATTAAATAAACATGAAATTGTTATAGAATTGTTTCCATTTTTATCATGAGTAAGCAAATTTTTCTACGTATAATTAGTTAAAATGGGATTATTGTCGTATAATATGTATTTTTAATGTAGAAAGTTTCTTAAAATTTCGAAAATAGAATGCTAATAAGTATAAGGAAATTGAAGGAAATAAAGGTTTTTTTAAAAAAATATACCGAAGAAAAGTATATTAGACTTAAAAAAAACTTTAAAATCATTTTTGAGTTTTTTGCTGAAGAATTCCACATCATTGGATTTTTGTTTCAAAAGGTAAAATTCCCACAGATCAAGATATTTGAAAATATATATAATGCTAAAGAAGAAATGGAATTCTTGAATTTTCCAATAAAGTATGTGCAGAAAAACTCTAAATTTAGAAATTTTTCTCAAAATTACCTTATTGATTTTTCATGAATTGAATCTTTGGAGAAGTAAATTTACTTAACATAAAAATAAATCTGAACATTGAAGGTAGAAACCTATAAACGTTGAAAAATTCTATTTTTAGAAGTATCGATTTGCGCATAGAGTTTAAAAGAGAAAAAGAAAATCTTCTTCCAAAGAAAGCACTAAACTAAAGTAAAACATAAACCGTATCTTTAAGATTTATGTAAAATGAACATTGATTATTTAATTTTTTTAAAAAAAGAACTTTCATTAGCATTTGTTTGGTTTAAAAACACTTATATGTGAATTTAATTTGAATGAGTGAGTGATTTTTGGGTTTACTGGCCAAGAGCTGATTTTGGCTATACTGCACCAAACACTGGTTTAAACTTCTAGAAAAATTTTAAAAACAGTTAACATTTGAATTACTCACATGAACACATTTGTTACACAATATTAAAATCTTAAAAATACATATTAATTAAAATACGTGCAAATATATATTTATATATGTGCATGCCTGCATGCACGTATATTAAAGGCAAATTTAAAACACAGTTTATATAAAAGAGAAGTCAAATTAAATATAAAAATCGAATTTGATAAGAAAAAAAAAGTTGATTCCTTATATCTATAGTCGGTATATAGAGTAACGATCCTTTGTAATGTTCCCATTTTTTCCCACAAAATCAGATTCGATTCAAATTGATCTTCCTCCACGTCATACATGATCGTGTCATCCTTATCCGTCGTGTATTCTACCGGTGCTGACTTTATGTTGAACCATCTTTATTTCAATTTTGGGTTTTTGAATGTTTTTCGGAGGACGTATTTTTTACTAGGTTTTGAAGCCTTGAGATACAAAAGATGTAATTGTAGATTATAAGTTATTGGATGTGGAGGTAGTAGATATGATACTAGATGTAGTACTGGTGGTAGTTTCAAGAACAACAGAAGGGGGCTGAATAGTGGAGTTGGAAGCGAATATGATTGAGGAAGATGATTTTATAGAGGTGAACATAGTATTGGTGGTGGAAAGTACGTTATTAGATAGAGGAATAGGAGGCTGAGGCTCTGACACAATAGCTGCTATTGAAGAGGTGGATGGCAAGAGGTGTGACACTGCAGGAGTAGATATTGATGTATTTGATTTTGGGAGAGATGAAAGAGGTTGAAGTAAATGTAAAGGTGGGCATTTTATTTTTGTTACATTTTCATCTGTTTGTGAAAAATTGTTCATGGTGTGTGGCCACCAGATTCATCGTGCTTTTAGAAATAAAATATACGCCTTAAAATTACTGTAATGGCAACACTGTTTTTTTTTACCATTAGTAGCGGGAACACTGTTTTGTCTTATCAGTTGTTATTGTCACTGAAGACCCTCGCGTTGAATCTGTTGCACATTGAGAATTTTTTCAGCGAATTAACTTTTAAAACTGAAACTTTCTTACCCTAAAATGTGTTCCTCGAGCAAAAGGCACCGACTGTATAATTTCAACAGCGATTGGAAAGAATACCAAGGATTATATGCCTGATTTTGAAAAATCAGTGGATAATATGCAATGCCGAAAATTGTATTAAATGTAAATATTTTGAATTTTTTTATTAACTTTTTGGTGTGGGATATTGTTTATAATGTTTGTAATTGCAATAAAATAAAGAAGTATTAAGAATCGTTATACTTTTTCTGATTTCCTTTTTATCAGATGTACGCAGATGGGGTACCCAGGTTAAGAACCCGGGTTGTAAAAGACTGTCGCAGGAGAAAAAGATTTGTACTGGATATTAAATATATTTAAAAGAAACAGATATCACATAGATAATAAGCAAATTTCTCCGTTAGATTGCTGTAGAAATTTTGTATAATTGAGATGGCCATGCTCGTTATTTGCTTGTATAATGAGCTCGTTACCATGTTCATTATGAGGTGAGTCGCTGTTAGCAAACTCTGTAGCTATTATAGTGCTTTAGATCGATTATTGAAATGATTTAAAGCTGGTAATTAAGCAAAATTAGATTCTAGAGAGAGTTTTGGAGAAATATGCATTAATAAAACATCATTTGTCAATGTTTTTGGATTTATCTAATCATTGTACTGTGTTATTTAGATTGAGATACTTAAAAATACGTGGTTTAGGAATCTCCCTGTATATATCTATAAATGGAATATAATTCCGTTACATTTACAAATTATCTCACGTATTATACTGAAGTAATTTTATAATATGTAACCCTAATTTTAATCTTTAACCTTAAGTAATTTTAATTTTAATATATTTTAAAATCTTAAGCTTCGTAATTTAAAAATTGAAATTTTATTATAATATTTTTGTAAAATAAGAATTATTTCAATTATAGGTATTTATATGTATTAACAATTATTAGTATTTATAATAATTTATCAGTAATATAAGACTTATTGTGGTGTTAAATATTTATTTTGTTTATTACTTATTTGTATCTTGTGTAAAATAAAAGTTATATATAAACGCAGTTAATAATAGTAATAGTAACTGAAAGCTTTTTTTATCTTTTAACTTTTGATCTTTTAAACTTTTTTAATGTATAAAAACCAATTAAAACTATAAAGATTTTCTTTTTTACACTGTTTTTGTTGTTTCTAATCCCTCAGAGATCTAGCGGCAGCTAGATCAGATCCATGATACCGAGAACTCTAGCGAAGTCAAACACCAGTAGAGGACTTTCATAAACATCCGCCAGAGCGAACCCCAAGCAATCCAGGATGTGATCAGGGGATGCCGGCTTCAGATTGCATTTATTGCACAAAGAAAAGACTTTGCGTCCTGTGTCGAAGTCCACTTATGAGTCTTGAGATGGCCGTTTGATCATTTCTGTCACCTCCGAATTCCAACGCTCCTCCCGGGGTTTTCCTGCTGAACCAAGGATGGGCGGGAGGGGTGAGCCAGTCTTGTCTGACTGCTTTTTTCTTTATAGAGAAAATTTCTTTATATGTTATTTTGTAGTCCCGGTTGAGAGGCTCAGAACAACCTCTTTTAGCCAAGTTATCTCTCTTTTTTACACTTGAAGCTGTAATAACCCTGGCTCCATTCTACCCTGTGACCATCTAAAGGTGTGGAAGGAAGTGAAGGATTATTCGACATGATAATTTCCAATTCTTTTATTTAGCACTTTAATCGACTAAAACACAATTCAATGCAACACTACAAATAGGATGATCCAGTCAGTCAACTGAGAGAGCGGATGAGAGTCACGTTTTAAGAGTAAACCACTTTAAATAAACCTTTATAACAATAGCTCTACCTTAATATTACTTTACACGGTAGATATATAACTAATGTCCGCTTAACCACTTTAATACTTTAAATAACAAAGTACCTGGACTTAGGCAGTATTCTAATCAATTTAATTTACCAATGATAGCTTCCTGTCATTACTCTTTTACAAGGCCTTTCTAACCTCTTATGGTAAGCTTCACCTTGTATTTCTCTTGTCACCTTTAGTTACTAACCTCCTAATCTTCTAACTTTCTACTATCTATACTTCTTTTACTTCTAACTCACTAACTCTCTTAAACCCGCGACAACTAGACATATATAATAAACTTTATATATATATATATTATATATATATATCAACTGAGATCACTTTCTTGGCAAAAAAAATTTCTAGTATTAATAAAAAAATTATATTTGCAGCACATAATCCGCTTTATCATACATCTTAGTAAATGATTACAATTTTTCTTGTTAACTGTTATTGTTAGATCGAAGTCCTTTCAGCTTTAAAAACTTTTGTTGAAATAGTTCAAAGAAAAAAGAAGGAATTTCATAATGAAGGAACTGGTTGCATTTTTTAACAGAAATCAACAATTTCGTAAAATATATCATTTTTATTAAGGCTAAGAAAGAAAATTGCTCTGATGTAATATTCGAGAAATTTTGCATGTGAAAAGTTGTTCTTAACTTGGATTTAAATTTAAACAAATTAAGAGGATGTGTACCAAACATTAACATATAACTAAGGACTTGTTAAAGACTCTACATAAGCAAAACAATCTCCCGACAGATGTGATCACTTTTGTCTAGTGGTATGTTACATGCTGACGAATCCAAAAGTTGCGAGTTCTATCCTCCTCATTGGTGACCTTGATACTAAACAAAGAAAAATGCAAACTTCGCGCAGCTGTCATGGGGCCATCTATCCGCCTCAAGAGCAACCAAATCCGTCAGACGCGCGTGACGCATCAGTCAAAGCAGTCAGACCCAAATGATGCAAAAACTCACACGCTGGCCGTAATAATTATATCTTTCGTTCACCAATCCACCGACTCACTGGTGGGGAATGTGTAGAGATGTAATCTTCATAAGCCAGTAACAGCCTCCGGACAGAGGTAATCACTTTTATCTAGTAGTATGTTACGTGCTTACGAATCAAAAGGTCGTGGGTTCTATCCTCCGGAAATGCACCACTTCAGATTGATCACTTTGATCTTCATTGGGGATTACTTTATCTATTTATATTTGGAATTAAATGATTTCTGTGAGAGACAATTAAACAAAGACTTGTACTATCTCTGACGCGTTGCTTTCCGTATTTTAGATGTACTTTATATTTGTCAGGATGGGCACACTTCTTTAGATCATTAGTTATTTAACACAATTTGCGTCATTTACAAATATCCTGCTGATTATTAATGTTGAGTACTGCATTGCATTTCGGGCTGATCAGCTTTCGTTGTAATCACATAATTAAAAGTCATTGCTTATTTAAGAAGAGGGCCTATGTCATTTATTATTACAAAGTAAGTATAATACATCAATATTTTAAGTTCTTATTAATGATAAATACATTAAAATTTCATATGTTTATTGTTATTATAAGTATTGTTGATATAGATCCATTATAGTTTTAAATATAACTTTGAATTACTCCAAATAAACTTTTACATATTTTTTGTTTAAACTTTTACATTTGAAAACATAAAAGTAATCTTAATTTATTAGAAAAACTGTGATTAGAAGAAAAGTAAATAATGTGTTCTTTTTATGTGTTTGCGTTTTGAAAACTTTTATTACTGAATTAGTAACAAAACTGTTTCTAAACCTCAATTTATTTATATATACCAAATTTTGGTGATTGCAAGCTTTTGGCATTATAAAAGATCTCTATTAATTGTTTTAAAAAGAAATTATCAGACTAGTGAAGGCATTAGAAATTAATAAATAAATTTCTTTTATAAAAATGCGAAATCATTTTTTAGAATTCTCTAAATGCATGTTTCAGCATTCGCAAGAAAAATTTTTAATGTACTAGGATTGAAATTTTTAATTTTTATTTAAAATAACGCTTTTCTATTCGTCGAAAGGTTATGTTTTATATAAAATATTTATATATAAATGTTCAAAAACAAATTGATTTATATTCCCTGCCTTTGTTATCGCAATAGAACAGGCCAAAAGACTTCCTCCATGGAACTGATAAACCTGGGCTACTTCTTTAGAAAATAATGCTAAAACGTGCAACAAAGTACCTAGAAAAGTAGATAAATTTTAACAGTTTGCTATCAGCAAAATCAGTCATTAAACCAGCATTTCAAAAAAGTTTCAGTTGTTAAATCAAAGCTTACAGAGGATAAATAAGATTAATTTTATACTAAAATAAAATATTTTATTTATTAAAAAAACGAAAATGTTATAGTGTAACTAAGTCTTGATATCTAAAATTGAGTTTTTGAAATTTTTCTTTCAGCTTTCGAGTTGAAGATAAGAAGTTCTTGAAATGATGTATCACAATTTTTAAAAAGTTATTTTAACAATTACCTAGTTCGGTTTTTGAGATAAGGAATTTTTTTTATTGAAATTGTAAGGATTTACTTTTATGTTTAAGAATTTTTCGAGTTACAAAGAAGTTAGAATAAAAGGAAAAAAAAAACTAATGTGTCTGTCGAATAATGAAATTTCCTTTTCGTTCGTTTTTGAGAGGAGAAAAATATAGTATTGTGCGATAAAAAATGCATTTGTTACTCTTTACGTGCATGTTTTACATATTATACCTGCATCAGAATTACAATCTTACATAAGAACAAAAAAATATTTTGATTGAAATCTGAATAGTTTATTAAAATACTGAAAGTAATTTTTAAAACACATATAATGGACTCTTGTATTGAAATAAATATAATCAGAGAAAACTTATATTAAGAATATTTATTTATGTAATACTATAACGTTCGCTCCTAAAATTTTGAAAAAGACGGTATTTTAACCCCTTAACTGTCAAATTGTTTTGATGGTTTGGGCAAATAAATATTTAAAAAAAATTATAGAAAAAATCAAACGTTTATTAGAAAATAAAATATACTTAGTTAAAAATTGATATTTTGAATTATGTGCATAAAAACTTTTTAGGTTTTGTAGCAACTGCGTATTTTGTAAACACCTACCACGCAGCGTGGCGGAGATATAGTTCATTTCTTGTGAAGTATTATTTTCTAATTTTTAAAAGAAAAAATAATAAAAATCTTAATAGTTTAGTAATTCAGTTTTGTGTGGTATAACTGGAAACACATTTCCAAGCCTAAACCAAATAAGCAATGATTACACCAGAATAGAGTGTTCCCTACTTTATCTTTTCTATTTGCATTCTTTTTTGAACGACAAACTACGCACTGTCTTGTAGGCTCATATTTCCCGGGAGTAGGAGAAATATGGAATATAAAATGTTGTTCACTAAGACGCGGGCAGTATTATCTACTGTAGATGGTCTGCAGGATTCCTTTGTCCAGAAGCTGCGTCAGCATATTTATGAAAAAAAGCTGTTCTACAACTTGGATTCGAAATTCCAAGTACGTTTCCCAACTGCATTTTTATAGAGCAAAAATAAAAGTTCCAGTCTAGAAAAAGTAAAAATATAATTTCAGAATATTTTTCCTGGCGTTTTCGAATTGTCGGCTGAAAGGATATTTCTAATCATAGCAATCTACACCACCCATTGTTAGATTATAGTTAAAAACAATCTTTTGCTTGATACATCTTCACTTTCTTTTATTTTTGAGGTTGATATTGGAAGTATCATGAATACTGCTCATGAAACACCTTCTATTGAATTAATCCCAAATTAACTTTTCCTGATATACACTCATGTCCATAAATTAAGAATAATTCAGAATCATACAGAAATTGAACTCTAAAATAAAAATTTCACCTGTAGAATTATCACACACATCTTGAAGAAGAATATGCAAATTACAGGAAACCACCAGATGACGCGGATAGTACGTCACAATGCGAGAGTGTAAGAGAGGGGTATATAAGGAAAGGTGGCAAAGAAGTAAAATTGTTCACAAGTGCTTTTAAAGCCTTTCAGTGCAATAACCGCATAGTTATGGCACAAAGGAAGCATTTGGATATTTTTTACGTGGTAGAATTATCGGACTACTGGAATATGGACGTACCCAGCTGGAAGTATCCGAGGAACTTGGAAACGCCCAGAGTGTCATCTCCAGGCTTTGGCAACGATTCCAAGATGATGTAATGTGAGTAGATGTTACAGCACAGGTCGCCCCCGAGTTACAACGCCGAATGAGGACCGGTATTTGGCAGTTACTGCCAAAATAAACAGACGGAGCACAGCATCAGACCTATCTAATCAGCTCTCTTCACCTACCGGTACGACAGTTTCAAGTCAGACCGTGTACAGACGCTTAGGGCACATTGGTCTATATGCTCGTAGGCCTGTCAGATGTGTTCCCCTTACCGCAACTCACTGTCGCCTGCGATTAACCTGGAGTAGAGAGCATGCATTGTGGACCCCGCAACAGTGGTCTTTTGTGATGTTTTCCGACGAGTCCAGGTTTAGTTTGCAGTCTGATTCTCGCCGGTCTTTCATATGGAGAGCGCCAGGTACCCGTTACCACCAAGAGAACACCATTGAGCGACACCGTTACGGTGGTGCTGGATGGCTCGTTTGGGGACGAATTATTCTTGGTTCCAGAACTGACCTGCATTTTCAGAGTGTAACGATGACAGGCCACATCTATCGGGATGTCATTCTGGAACAACATGTACGTTTGTTTCGGGGCACCAAGGGTGCTGAATTTCTGTTTATGGATGACAACGCCCGTCCTCACCGTGCAAACATTGTAGACGAATGCCTTCAATCGGAGGTTATCACCCGTATGGATTGGCCAGCATACTTACCGGACTTGAATCCAATAGAGCATTTGTGGGATATGCTTGGCCGACGAATTGCAGCCCGTCCACCCCCTCCCACCTGTCTACCGGAACTTCGGAGGGCATTGTTTGATGAGTGATGTAATATTCCCCAAGATCAGATTGATAATTTGTTACTCAGCACGCGTAGGCGTTGTAAGGCAGGCCTGTATTACATCTTACGGGAGACATACTTCGTATTAACCATCAAACTAACCATGTTATATTGTTTTTTGTAAGTAGGTTCTTTTTTGAAATTTGCTCCAGGGAGTAAAAATCGCAATTTTTATTAATTATGTCAAACATATAGCATCTTTTTTGCTCTTTACCTTTTGTTTAATAAATAGACTTCACAAATAAGTCAAATTTGTTTTGCTCCTATCTCTTTCTTTGCCTGAACTTCATTATCCTTAATTTATGTACATGAGTGTAGTTTCGGGTTTGAATAAGAAATGAAACCCAAATAAACTTCTCCCGATATGTAATCGGGTAAAGCAATAAAACGCACTCAAAAAATTATCAAATATAATACTTGAGCGTAATATTTTGTAGCATTATTGCCTTGCTGTTGATAATCTCAGGCATGACAGTTAAAAGGTAAAAAATAGAAAGAGGAATAAAATGTAATGACTTCTTTCACAAATAATATATACAGAAAACAAATTGAAATACAGCAAAACAAAGGACATACTATTCTTGTATGCAAAAGTGCATATCTCATAAATTTAAAACAAATTTCGCTGTAACAAAAATATATAGAAATATACTAATGTATCTCGTGGACTTCCTATTTATTTGCAATGTTTACGCATTTATTTTGTGTATGATCGTTCATCGACTTTCTTCAAATAATCTAAAGGGAAATATTGCGTTTCATTGTCATAAATTTTCCTTGAAAGGATTTCCCATAAATTTTCGATGAGTCTCATATCCAGAGCTGCAGCATTCCTTCTTTTTAAAATTTTGTTTGAATTTTTTTCCCAATTGTGATGCCGACAAGGCATTTTTCTATAGCCACCTGAAAGTTCACCAAAAAGGACTCTCTGGAGTCGGTATACAATGTTTGGAATTTCGGCGTTCACTTTCTTCCATTTAATCCATTTTTCTCGTGGAAAATTCTTTTTTTAATTGTACTATCTTCACTATTTTTTATGACTCTGGTCTTACCGATCGGCGTTTCTAAGTGTACATCGTTTTCATTTTGAAAAACCTGATAAATACTACACTTTGTCCTATTTTAGACTTCAGCAATTTCTTGTAGTTTTTCCTTTAGTCTTTCTACCTTCGCATTGAAAACCTTTCATCCGTTGGTAACTGAGTCGATATCGGCATTGTATTTTGAAAGAGAGAAGAAACAATCGACCTTCTGTAAGATTGCGGACATATATTAAGGTAATCATATGTGTGACGTCCTGAATCACACAGAATTTAAAATTCAAATAATTTCCTAAAACCTTTTGGGAAACAAATTTCCGGAATTTCTCTGTATTAATCTGTTAATATTGTTACTGTAGTAATGTTTTTATTTTTTTCTAAGTAAAATGTCAGTCATCTAAATTTCGTGAAGATTTTTTGCCTAGTTAAAGACGTTTTTTTAAACGCTATTTGAAACGATTAAAAATAAATACTTTATAAACTTTTTGGGAAGATTTTGAAGAAAAGTCTTCTCACATTATTTTATGATAAAATAAAATAATACGTTAATTAGGTTTCAAGAGAGAGGGAATATTTTCCTTTTTCTCCTTCACTACATAAAGAATACGTGCAATGACACATAAGCTGTTTTTAATTGGTATTTTCCATACTTTATTCTCAATTCCCATATTCAAAAAGACTTATTTTAGTATTAAGTGGAGAGTAAATTTAGAAATATAGTGATAATTAAAACCAAAGAACTTCTTAAATGTTATTCAAAAAATTATTCTACTGGGCTTAAAAATACACAGGTTCTTAAATTACCTTTAAAGTAATATAAAATAGTTTATACGAAAAACACATGAGTTGTCTAAATCTATACAAATAAAATAAAATTGGAGTGTCTGTTTGTAATTTCAAATTAGCAGCTTTTTAGTAAATGCATTTAAAGGTATATACGGTACTTATATCAAAAAATTAAAGTTTAAAATTGTTGTCTGTCTGTCGGTCTGTTTTTTTGTTCCGGCTAATCTCGGAAACGGCTGGTCCGATTTTAAAAATTCTTTCACCAATGGAAAGCTACATTATCAGCGAGTAACATAAGGTATACCTTATCACCATATTCCTACGGGAACGGGAACTATGCGGGTAAAACCGTGGGACGTTGCTTACTCCCCGCCAAGTTGGCGCAAAATTATGCATTTGTGGTCAATAATGGAAATTTTAATAAAACTTTTCTCACATTTGTAACAAATAACTGAAACATAATGTAATTTATCATCTTTACAAAAAGCAATTTTTTAAATGGTTTTTATATTAAACGTCTAACGTTTATTACTTTACGTTTGTTAAATGTCAAACTCAAACTTTGAGAAATATCGCCAAGTTGGCTAAGAAGTTCACTATTCCGACAATCCCAGATATTTTAATGCAAATTTTCTCCCAATTTTTTTAAAGAGGGAAATGAAATAAAGTTTTAGCGAATTGCGCGCGCATGATATTGAAAATTCTTTGGTAATATTAATTGACAGTTTCATAAAAAGTTTTGATTTATCGAATATTTATTACTTTGAATTTTTTTAAACCTAATTATACAATTTTCATATTTTGCACAAAATTTTTCACTTATACTGAATCTAGATATTTTACATGGAGATATTACTTTGAAGATATACTAGATATTACTATGGAGGAAGCCATACAATGTCGCTCACCGAATAAAATTAGGGAGCTTTACGCAATACTTATTTCACCTTCGGTCTTTCTAATCCTCAATCCTTTTGGAAGAACTACAGAGACTACATGGCGGAAGATATTTCGCGACGATTGCAGCAAGTACAGGCAAATATGCCTTTCAATAAACACATCTACAACGAAACGCAATATATTGAAGACAGAAAATTGCTTAGTTTTTAATATGATTTTACTACATTAGTTACTTCAGGACAATGTTCGTTGAATTATCCAGTTCTTCAATCAAAATACAAAAGCAAATTCCTTTCTTCGGAAGAAAAGTATTATTTTCAAGTTAAATTACACAAAACACATCAATATATTTTTTATTCTTTTCTGAAGGGCAATATATCTGCATAAAATGTTTATTGAAAAGTATAGAAAATAATTTTTTTCTAAAGTATACTCAATCTTGTTAGCATTGTTCGCCTTTTTAATGAACTTTGTTTCTTTTATTTTTGATACTGCTTCTGATATTTCATCAATGTGCTTTAACCTACCGTAAATTTAAAAAAAATAGACAGCATTTAATTCAATTTTGAAATTGAATGCTCCTTATAAAATTTCCTGTTTTGCAGTAAGTTTTTAACAAGGATCAAATAAGATTTTTTTCCCGAATGTATTTTTAAATAGTAAGGTCCTACAAAGCAATTACTTTTAGAGAAGTAGAAAAAAAACTGTGAAAAAGTGAAAAGAAATGCGTTCAAAAAGAAGGCAAAGTAAGCAAAATTGATCACAAAATAATTAAATGCAGCTCATTTGTTCTGATATATCGGATTTCTGTTCCGAAATCTTCTTTTTCTTTTTAATTAACGGAAAAAAGCAGAATAAGATAGTTTTAATGATACTTTGGATGTTCAAAATTTTTTTTTGTATATACAAACAGTATCATATCATATACATTCTTTCGTTATTTTAACCGAATTGATCATTTTTGTTAGTTTCTATTCAATGTATTATGAGAAAGAATTTACACTACTTTAATTACTCCGAATCTGCATGAATTTGACTTAAATAAATGTGCAACGTTGTTCTTAGTAACTTTAAAATAACCAATGAATAAAAATTGAAACTTCTACATATCTAACTGATATATTTTAATATTTTGTAAAGTTGACCTTATGAATTTAGTTAGCGGATTATTACTTTCTCCGCTTGATACAAATATATCACTATATTTTTGTTTTTAAAAAAAATTCAGAATATACTCAGCAAATTCTTTTTTATTGTAGAATAATTCACAAGATAAAACATTTATAAACTGAAATAATTATTAAGGAATATATCATTAAATTGGTTCTGGTTATCTGTTGATAGAGATCGAGGGTGGCACACAACTGAGGAGGTCATGGATTCTCTCTCTCTCAGTTGCTAGAAATTCACTGTGAAAGTTGGTAGTAATTCTATAATGACAAGGACCATTTTTACATTGGCTTCACGTTTTCGTTAAACCAAATAAAACTTTGACTGGAAATGGTTATGTTCACCTACTGACATAATATTTGCAGCCTCTCATAGAACTTCATACTCTCAAACAACGATGTGTTTCTCAAAAAGTTAGTGCACTGTTGCACGCTTGATTTCTACTCACAGTCTGAAGTAATCCCAAATAGTGACGTCATCTTGCATATTTTATTTATTTCTTATAAAAATGATGTTTAAAAATTCTTATGCTTTGTTGTGAGTGTCAACAGTTTTTTGTGTGTTTTTTTGTTTCAGTAAAAGAGAATAATAAAGAAATAGAACGAGAAAAATGAAGCTGTTGTTTTAAATATTTATTTAATTTTTGTTCCAATGTTTACTTATTTAGTATTTGGTGCCAAACCTAATTGAAAGAAATCAGGGAATTTTTTTTATGTGAAATATTGACATCTGATACTTTTATTTTGAGCTACGATACATATTTTTTAAACAATGGTGTCAGACGATATACTGGCGAACTAGAAACGGAAGAGATCTACGATACTTTCGGGGATAATAGCCTTTGTTGCTCCAAATCCCACAAAAAAATCTGTAACTGCAACTGTATGATACGTTCAGCTATAACTCGCTTGTGATAACTAAGGTGAAAGAAGTGACGAAATGCAACAATTTGGCTTATGAACTAGAACGTTTGTAAAAAAAAGATAAAAGAATTGAGCAAAGTTGACAAAGAAATACATGATTTTTTGCCGAATGATGAATGCAAACAAAACGTAGTTGAATGCGAAAAATATGAAGACCACACCAAGCTAACAATTTTTCTCGCCAGAAAGAAAATCCGAGAAGGATCCATTTAGGTAATTTCTGCATCTTTACTCTCTACTGCGCAAATACCAAATACTAATATAAAAGTGAAATTATCCTCGATTCTAATAAACACATTTTATGTAGACATAGAAGAATTTTCAGTTTTCTGGGAGCGTTTTCAAACGTAAATTGACATTAATGACTCTCTCTAGCTATCGACAAACACGTCTTTTTGAGAGAATTTTTGGATGGTGAAGTGAAACGACTAGTCGAAGGAATCAGTGTGATTGCTGAAACCTATAACACTGTTAAAGACTTGTTGATATCTAAATACGCAAACAAAGATAGGATTATCGGAGCCCGTTTTCAAGCTTTGAGTGAAGACGTTATTAGATGTAATAGGCAATTATAAACTTTGAGTACTCTTGGAGGAAAATAGATAATTGCGTTCGTGTTCTGGTTCCTAAAATTAAAAGAGTTTTTCCGGATGAGATTGTTAAAAAAAGGATCATTCATGCTAACAAAGAGTCATTTCTGAAGGAAACATAACAAAGATGATGGAGGTTTTGTCTGAAGAAGTGGAAGGAGCTCTTACAGCTTTAAAATTTAAAGGTGATACATTTATGTGGTTTCATTGCTCCCTAATACTTCCTTCCACGTAATTAATTAAGCGTACTTCTGGGCCAAAGAAAACTAATGATATACCTTTTTACGTCTTTTATGAATCGGAAGATATTGGGCTCAGAAATGTGAAACTATAACTGACTATAACACTCTCATTCAAAAGCTAAAAAGTTCTAATCGCTGCCTTATGTACACCAATCGGGGATATAAAATGACAAACTGTCCTCGTATTTACTTTGTTTACTGCTTGAAGTGTAAAATAAACACTCCATGTTTCCTTTTGTCCACCGAATCCAAATACTTCTACAACAAAAAGGGAAGTTAACCATATTAACGTTTCTAAAACTAACTACACACATCTGCAAACTGCACGCGTGTATATTACTGGCCCCACAGCTATAACACAAGCTAACCTGATGCATTTTGGATGGAGGTATCCAAACAAGCTTCATCGATGCAAGCTTTATTGACAAACTGAAACTCTCTGTTGTTAGTTCTGAAAAACTACATGTACATACACTTGAATCTCCTACTTCGTCACAGGCCCTGCAACGATGTGTTCTATTTTCCCTTTCAAATGTTTGGAATAAAAACTCTGCTTTGATAACAGCATTTGAAAGTTCCAACAAATATACTTCACATCCCGCAGACATTGTTTGCTTTGCAAAAAGCCAAAAACTGATATTCGCTGATCCTCCGGAAGACCTATAGAAATGCTTATTGGTGGTGACTTTTATTGGCTTGTAGACCTTTATTGGCACAACAAAATCGCCAACTAAGGTTGAAGATTCCTTTGTCATGGTACCTTATATTTTTGGATGAGTACTCAGCGGGTCGAGAACACACACTACTATCACACACGATCGAGAAAATCATCATGTTTCTGTTCAAACATGTTCAAAGCTCTGGTGACCGTTAGGAAAACCCAGTGCGATGTATGTGGGATTTGGATTCCATTGGAATTAAAGACACTAAATCAAAAGGCATTGTTTGAGGGAAAAATTATTGCAGACCAAACTCACCAAATTGAAAAGAATCATAGTTGTGTCCCTGCCTACAAATCTACAGCCACATTGCTCACAAACATGGCTACGCAAACCAAAACAAAAGATATATGCCACAATATTTTCCTGGTACAACAGCCAGATCAAAACTTTGACAAACGAAATAATTACTTACAGATTTATCATTACTATTTGCCAGTATATGCCCTTTTTGTTAGGTGTTGCAACAAGAGATTTGGCTTCAAAACACATGAGGATTTTCCAACATATTTCATGCTGACAAAACTTTATTATGGATTAAAGACTATTTTTATTTAGTGGTGAGGATCAGCCACATCCCACTACATAGAGAAATCATTGGTGATTAATGTTTTTGATTAAAACTCCATAAAATGTGTTTAAATTTAATGCTGCAAAACTGCCATTTAACTCAAGGTGAAAATTCCTGTACAATTGCTAAATATTGGGGATAGAGGAACACAAATTGATACTGAAGTGTTTTTGCACTTTGTGCTGTCTGGTATCAACTATTACAAAGAGTATTTTATTTATTTGTTGTATTGCTAGCTTTTACGACCCATTGGAATTGATATCACCATTTACTATTTTTTGAATACTATTCTTCTAATATTCTGTTTCTATATATATGAGTTCTAGGTATCACAGGGGGACGAATTACTTCTCCCAAACTTTGCAACTTTATGTTGTTCAGCTAGTCATCCCCTTGGAGGCTGACCCGGGAGGTTGCACACTTGATATCTTGAGACAATCTGAGGTAATCCCAAACAGTGAAGTTATCTTACATATTTGATTTATTTCGCATAATAATGATGTTTAAAAATTATTATGCTTTGTTGTGAGTGGCAACATTTTTTGGTTTGTGCACAAAACAGTATTAAAGGAATATAACGAGAAAAATGACGCTGTTGTTTTAAGTGTTTATTTATTTCTGTTCCAATGATAGCTTATTTAATATGCAGTATGTCGTCGGGCTAAAAGTAATCGAAATTTATTTTAAGAATATTCTGAATAATTCCAGCAAACATTTGGCTTCATAGATCTCCAGCTTTAGTCCCACTAAATTCATATGGGACATGACGAAAATATTATTTTAAGTAATAGACTGTTTCGATATCATTTCATCAATTATGGATGATGTAGATGCTTCACAGCTGTACATTTTTTGGGAAACTTTCAACGATTTGTTATTCCATTATATACATTTATCCGGAAAAGAAGGTCTCCCGATATAAGGAAGGGATTCTATGATTTGTGGTATTTCAGTGCAAATAATGTACATAAAATATAGTAATAAATTAGTTTAAATTTAGAAAAAAAACAGATTGCATATTTTTGAAACAAAGAATTGGTAACACAAATATCAATAACGATTTCTAAACCGTTGCCGTTATTCGACAATTATGTGATACCCATTAATTGAAATTAACTGCACTTCATTGAATGTTCTAATATAGTTCTAAGCATAGTCAATAATATATCAATTTTACCCTCGAATCTCTTGAGAATAATCTTGTTATGTATATTGCTATATTGAGCAGGATATCCTAATGAAATACTTCTTGTCGGAATATGGATGAAGACAATATATACACATAAAGGAAAAGGAGCTGAAAATGTGTGTGTGAGACATCTTTCTTGTAATATATAATGCACTGAATTCGAAGCGTGGATGAATTTCACTGAATATATGAATAACATTATGACTTTCTCTCTACACTGATGCAGCTGAAAGAATTCTAATGGATGTTTTGAAAGTTGTCATTTGAATTCTCAAGGAAGATCAATGTTTACTGAAATGCAAGGATATTCTATCCCAATAAATTAAATAATTGCACAAGAGTAATACATAATTTCTTATTTTTTTTTAAGAATCCTAAAGGATTTGTTTTATGAAATATGTTAATTTGTATCTAAGATATTTGAAATTTTTGCCAACACTTTTTCTTTCCAAATGTATTTTCTAGAGAAAATACATTTGAAAGAAATATGATCGTTATTCCCAATGGGTGGAAGAGGGTTTAGTAAATCCTCTAAAAGTAGAAAAGTAAACATTTTAGACTGAATAATAAATTGACTTATTTACTTATTTCTTTACTGAATCACAGAAAAAAATATTTTAAGTAAACTACATTAAATCATAAATAATTCAGAAAATGTATTTTTCCGGTACATTGCTGGAAAGAAATTAACTTACATTTTGTAAAAATTTGACATTATTATAAAATAATAATTAAAAAAAATTAAGTCAATTCCTACTTAGGTCAACAAAGAAAAATTTTATTTAGGTATTTTTGATAAATAATTACAATTAATATAAATATGTATATACATATGACAGAATCACAATATTCAGTGGCAAAATAGGTAGCAAATTTTCTTTTTCCTTTTCTATAAATATGGGGATAGACTATTATATTATTTGTTACTATTTATTTATTTATTAAATTTAATTTTTCCAATAAAATCGTATAATAAAAGAAATCACATTCTCAGAATTTAGCTATCCCAAGTGGGATTCGAACTCCACGACTTTGATTAGAAATAATCGCACTGTTCTATTGTTCTATTAGGACACAGCGAGCGGTTTTTCCATTTTATATAGGTATGGCCTTGAACTATAATTTTATTTCTTACTGTCTGGTTCATTAATTAATATTTTAAAAGTTGCATTAATATCATGTCATCCATTACAAGTTTTAAAAAGTGTATTTGAACTTGAGTGGATGAATAGAAATTATTTTATTAATGATTGAAAACCTTCTGAACAAGATATATATATATATAAATCTAGGGATAATGTGAATCCATCAGTAGGAATGAATGAGAATGTCTGTATCAGTATTGAGCATGTGAAATTGAAAGAAAAGTTCCTAAAGATCGTATCTTTAAAAGTTATTCACTTAAGCAACAAATCGTGAAAAATATTCCGGAGCATTTAGTTCAATTTAAACTGCAAATCTGTATTTTTGTTAACTTATTAAGATACTACGACGAGTTTGGCTTGCTTTGAAGTCATTCATTCTATGCTTTCATGAAAGACATTGCCTATAGGTATGCAACTTGAATTACTCAAAAGAGATATTAAAACCTGAACAAGGATCTCACTTGCCTAACTTCCATTGATAACTTGAAGGCCCGGTTTCATTTTATTTGTAGTAACTTATAATCCTGCAAATAAGTCTTTGAACTTAAAAGTAGACTTGAGTATCATCCAAAACGACGTTGAATTCCTTGATAGGCTAGAAAGGCTTTATGGTAAAACTTAAAGAGAGTAGGAAGAATAAAAGGAGTCTGTGTTGCTTACATAACTTTAAAAGATGTTTGATTAACAGCGTAGTGATATTATAAATTAAAGCAAGTAATATAGCTAAAGATCTGTAAATAGTAAATTCTTATAAAATCTAACATTGGTAAACTGATGTAAGTATTAACCAAACACAGGATTTTTCTACAAACTCATTATGCTTGTTATGGCGTAGTTATAGTAGTTATGTCAAATTTATTTTTGATTTTAAGAAAATATAAGATTTTCTCCTTTGCACAAAAAGTTTTATTAGATAATCTGTGAATCATATTTCTTAGTTATTTAAACATTCATTAGCTAGTTTAAATCTTCAAAAATAACTATTGTTCAACCCAAGGTGAACATAAAACACATTATACTCTTTCTATATTATTGAAGTATGCAATCGATTTGACGATTTCTGAGTTTTAAAGAAATACACGCAAATTTAGAACAAAAATGAATTAAATTTAACGCATTTAAAAAAGACCAAAGAGCCGAGATCGCAATGAGCGCCTAATGGTCATGGTCTCGAGCTCATGGCCAGCGTGTTATGAATTGAGCTTAGTGTCAGCTGAAGATCTCCGTACAGATCATTTTGCACGTTAAATCTCTTGCATGCAGGTGATGTTTTACCAGAAGCAGTTTAGCCTAAATACTTGATTTTAGCCTGTACCATGAGGTCAGTTTATAGTTTGACGTTAATCACAATACTCAATTGCCCAAAAGTTGTAAAATAACTTTTGTACAATTTTAAAGACATCCTTGTACTTTTACAAGATTATAACTATGTGTAAAAATCTGGAGGTTTCCTACTCAATCATGAATTTTTGATGCCTTCAGTAATTGCTTAATATCACAAAATCTGCTTATAACCACAGTTCCTATAACTGTCAACATGAAACAACGTGCTTTTCTGATACATAGATATGACACTAAATGACCCAGAAATGTCAATCGGATTCTATTTGTAAAATATTTCTATTGAGCTAATGTAAGAATACTTAAGCAATTTCAGAAAATAGATATTAATACATAATCCTTAGTGACCTTCTAGATAGCCATCTGATCTCTTAAACTCCCTTAGCTGAGCTATCCGTTTAGGTTCCAATCCTGTGGACTCTATTACATTGCGTATTTCATACGTAAGGGTCTATGCAGTATTTAATAGCATTTGGCAGGATCGAAATAATTTAAACTGCACTTTCCAAACTCTTATTCACAGAGAAAGATAAGTTGAGATATTTTTGCAGGAATTTTAAAATAAAGAAACCAATTCATGAAAAAATTGTTTTAAATGATCGACATGCATCAATAGATCTTGTAGTATTATATTAATGGGGTTGAGTGGATACAAAAGTTAAAGAAAAAATTACAGAAAACATTCTAGTGGAAAATAATTCATGATAAAGGAAGATTATAAAGCTTGAGAATTGGAAAGTTTAAAGCAGCGGTGTTCAACCTTTAGCTGTGGCGTGCCAAGCCAATCTATCAATAGACTTAGCGTACACTGTAGGATGTATTGAAATAATCTGATTCCATAATACGGTATCCAGAATTAGAGTTTGGCTAAAATGGTGGTACAGAAAGATATTAGATATCAACGATGCGTGTTCAAATATTATTAAGCATGTTAAAACGATGTTTCTTAATCAAGCAGCATATAAATAACTTTAATGTTGCTTGTTACTTGCTAAAACATATGAGATACAGTAATACGATGTTCACAGAAAAGTAAGCAATATTGAATATATCAAGTGTTGCCAACGACAACAAAGAAATCAAGAGTTGAATTAGTCTTCAGTTCATGCAGCCACAAGAGAATAGGGGTCAATAACATAAATATACAGTTTTTGTATTAATTTTGCTCCGCTTCTAAATATACATTTTAACCCAAATGTAATAATATATATATGTAACTATTTTTTCAACAAATATAAAAAAATAGCTTGTGCATATAATGTATTTTAAATTTATTTATTAAAATAAGAAGTAGAGAAAAGTAAAGTATGCTATTATTTCTTCATTGCAGTTGAAGAAAATCTGAATACGAGCCTCGTACTTGCACCACTTTACTTTCATACTCGATTCTGAACATTCGGTAGCTGAACAATTCCTTTACGGTCTTGAAACATTTTTCATATGAGTAAAGGTTCTTTTATATAGATATGTGGAACCAAAATAGAAGACAGAGTGTACACAATCTTTTTGTTTTTAAACAATTAAATCTCTCCAGCAATGACATTCAATAATTTAGCAGAATTAGATTTATCTATATAAAGGGATATCTTTCAGATTTTTTTCTTAGTCCCATAAATGTCCGTAATTCTGAACATCTTTGTCAAATAAGGTCTATTACAACGGCGAACTTCCATCCACTCGCTCCTCAGTAAAATTCTGAGAATTGTACCACGTTCCACATGTAGCACGCCTGCCGTAGGTTGCCAACCCCTGGCAATCGCATTATGTTTTCCAAATATTTATAAAAATTGTTTTAATTTGATGGCTTCAATTCTGAATTCGGATAGTAGACATACATAAAAATGTATTCCAAATTTATATAAAAGTATATTACCTTATAAGAAAAGTCTACCGTAAAATTCAGTGCATAACACGCATTTTTAAGTTAAAAAATAATATCGAAATGTAGAAGTGCACTCTATACGCCGGGTATTAAAAGGACAGCTTTAAAAAATAAATAAATGAAAATAAAGATGAGAAAAATAATTAAAGTTCTACATTTATCGAAATATTGTTTGTTTTAAAAAATGACATATCTTATGATCATTAAGGTTGTAATTCTAGAAGCATAACATTTCTTCAAAAATTTGAGATAATACCTCGAATAAAGGACTGTAAGACATAAGAGCATTATACACGCGTACATTCCAGGTTCCTTCATAAAAAATAGATCGCGTGTCATACGGCGAATATACCTAAGAATTAAAAACCGCAGATTAAAAGTGGTAAGCGCGTGTTATATTATGCCAGATTTTACGGTAGTTGCAAATATTATGCGTATGAATATGTCATTACTGCTTCGGTTAAATAAAAACATCAAATTTTTTTGAAATGGTGATAATTATGAGAAAAGGCACCTTAAAGATTTTATTTTTAAAGCAACATTAAGTCTGGAGGTAGGTTTCTGAGGAGAACAAGTATTTTTGTTTATCAAGGGTGTTGATTCGTATAAAATCGAGTTTAAGAGAAGTTTTTCTTTAACCGAGTTTTCTTTATTTATATCCATTGCTTCCATTAAATTTATATTAAATTTATTTAAAATAATATTTTATAGCATACTATTAATATTTAGTAATGTATAACGGCCCACCTTAGTATGCTGACAACCCTATTCATAAAATAAAATGCTTAAAATCTTCTACCTTACTCATTTCGTATTAACTTGCTAAAATTCACTATTTTAGTTAAATAAAATCTACCTATTTAGCACTTTCTAAAATTCGCATTAATCTTTACATTTAAATTGATCTAATATGATTAAATTTTGATTCTAGTTGAATAATTTAGAGTTTATTATGCATGGGTTTTCTAAATTTTCAATCTATCATCTATAATTTTCAATCTATAATCAAGAAATCTTGTCTCTCATGGCTTTATTCGAAACTAGATTAATTACAGTATGTTAGTTGAGTGGAAATATATTGAATGTAGTGCTTAAGCATGAAAATTTTAAAAGTTTTTACTTACTTAGATTAAAAGACGTTAGGCAGAGGAATATGAGACATAAATTTTTATAAATACATGAACGAAAAAGAAAATGCCATAATGTTACTTAAAGTTTGGCAGCTTAAAATATTTATATAGCTATTTTTATAATTATATAAATACACTAGCTGTTACTCTCCGCTTCGCTGCATTTCATGATGTTTTCTAAATTTTGCTGGTTATATATGTATAAATTTTTGATATTTAAGTCCTAGCATTAAGAATTCAATTGTATTGAAAATATGTACTTACGTTCTCAACGCCACATGGGGTCTATTTCACGAAACGCATTTTGTGGTGTATCTCTATTCATGAGAGGAATCTGCTTGCCACCAAACACTGTGCGTCTAATAGTTTAAAAATAGGAATAATTATTAATTTATATTCTCATATATATATCTTAATGGTAACACCTGCTAAATGCTTTCAAACCCATTTTGTAGCGGATATTTAATCATGAAAGAAAGATGTACCACCTCAAGCAGGTTGTCAAGTAGTTTAAAACGAAAACATTTATCTATTATAGTTCTGCACTCTCCCCACAACGCCACTTAGTACTTTCAAACCATCCTCTTGCATCTGATCTCTATCATCAAGGGAATCTATTTATCAAATTCTAAAGAGACTGTTCGTCTCATTATTTTAAATGAAATACTACGACATGCCCCTAAGCCCGCAATAATGTCACTTGAGGTCGATTTTCACCAAACTCATTTTGTAGCGGTTCTCACTTTATGAAAGGAATCTGCTTACCCAATTTAAAGATTGTATCGGTAGTCAAAATGGAAATATACGCCTCTCAACCCTCCCTGTACTTTTACGTTTCGAATTTCGCAAAATCTGTTCGAAAACTTACCCATGAAAGGTACATATGATGAATTATATTTATAGATATTAGAGTATGATATATCAGACATAGTTACTAGTGAAGATATTGATATTTGTATACTATTTATATCTCCCTTACCCCGCAACACCCCTTGGGTGTCAATTTTCCCAAACCCATTTTGTAACGATATTTACTCCATGAAAGAAACATGCCTACCAATTTTCAAGCTGGTAGGTCATAGTTTAAAACGAAAATATTTATCTCACGCCCCTTATGCCATCACTTATGGCCCTTATGCCCCCATTGCTACTAGACCATTTTCCCAAACCCATCTTGTAGCTTATATCTACTTATGAAAAGGAATATATTTAATAAATATAAAAGACTTTATGTCTCATAGCTTAAAATGGAAATAATTATCTATAATTTGGCCCTAAGCCCCGCAACGCCACTTGGGGTCAATTTCCACCGAACTCGTTTTGCAGGGGATCTCTAATCTATAAAAGGAATCTGTTTACCTAATTTCAAGATTGTACGTCGAGTTAGTTTTAAAAATGAACAATTACTTATAATGCCCTTACGATCTGAATTGCAAAACTGTTCTTAGCTGATTCTTACTTCATTAAAGGAACATGTCTACCAAATTTCAAATCTGTAGGTTGGACAACCTGAGATATCGTGATTAGTCAGTCAGTCATCAGTCATTCATCGTTTTCCTTATATAAATACATTAATTATATATAGCTAATTGTTAACACTACATTTCCAGTTACTTGTTTCATGAAACAATATCAGAAAACTCTCAGATGCTCTGATAACATGTATATTAAAAATGTGTCGTGTAATATCCACGGTGTAACGCGCAATTTTAACCAAAAAAAATATTATCGAAATTTACAGTAGGGTGTTATATATGAAGGTATAAAATTTAAAATGTGATTTAAAAATGAGGTTTCTACATAAATCAGAAGTACGATTAAATACCAGTGCACTAATGAACGTAAAGGTTAGAAGTATACTACATTTTTTCAAAATCCTTGGAAAATACCTCGAAAAATAACTTTGAAAGATAAGAGCATTGCAAACTTACATTTCGATTCCTTTGTAAAAAGAGGAGAGGGTATTAGCGTTATACGGCAAATATATCGTAAAAATTAAGTAATGCAGTTCCAAAGTATAGGTGGGCGTTATATGCCAGATCTTACGGTATACGTAAATTATATGTATGTAAAATTGTCATTAAAAATGAACATTGAAATTAAAATTATAAAAAGTATATATTTATAAACTGTAATGACTATTAAAATAGATAAAATAAAATATATAAGGCATAAATATTTAAATAAAATTAATAGACTTTTCAATGCGTTGTTTTATTCTATTGTTATCTATATGTGTGGCCTTCATTAATAAATGACTAAAACACTACATATTTAACTACAAATACGAGCTTGCAATAATGTATCAAGTTTATTCAATAAAAGGACAGAGTATCCTCCATAAATCAGAGGCAAATGTTCCTGACATCTGCTTTGTACCTTTGACAGTCATAAATTTGTTTCTATTGTCGGTTAAAAGCTTTACTGACGTCATGTATGTCCCAAATTTATGCTAGTGAAGCAGAAGGTTTTTATTGTCAAAATATACAATTTTTTGTTTACTTTTATTAACCGGAGAATAAATTCAATGAGCATAAAATGGCTTTTAATTTATAAGAATATGCTTGTTTTTAGTTAGAAAGGAAAAAGAAAATTAAGTAATAACCTCAATGTAATTAATTTATTCCAATAATTTTAAAATAAGAATTTTGATTATAAATGAAGTATCACATCATTTAAATTTAGTATCAGACTAAGCTGATCAATCACTGTTGCAATGATTGATTGATTTTCAGCCAAGATTCATTAACTGTAATTTAGACAATAAAAGGGCTATGGGTAGCCTAGTGGTTAGAGCATCGACCAGACCGGAAGGCCTGGCTCGATGCTCGATACACCAAATACCCCGAGTAATACTAACACGGAATAAGTGCTCGGTTAAATCAGGTCCGAGATTCTTTCAAGGTCACCAGAAACCATGGGTGCAGGTATTGAGAATATTTCACCTCCAGTTCCAGCGCCTAAATTGGTAGGAAATGCCATCTATCGTGTTGAAGTTGAACCAACAACTCAGCTAACTTTTATTCCTTCCCTTCGGGAAGGATACGACAAAAACAAGACAACAAAAATCTTCACTTACAGTTCAAATATTCGCAGAAAGAGTATACACTGATTTTTGACATAATTTCAACCTTCAAAGTAACAGAATGCAATTGGTGAAATACCCAAAGGGATCGAGATCCCTTAAGGTCGGTTTCACAAGAATCAATTTTGTGTCAGTAAACTCTTTTTCGTCGACATTAGTAATCCAAAACCGTAAAAGCTTATCAAATTTCAATATACATGTAGCTGCGTGTGAAGAACGTAGCTTCCACAAAATCCTTTTAGTTGAGACATTTCAAGAGGAAGAAAACGTGAATTTCAAGTGTAGCAACATCACATCACGAACCGAAATGGCTGAATGTTTTTCGTGTTAAAGGTTATTGCGTGAAAAACTTTGTCACATCGGCATACGCTCAATGTGATAGTTATACTCCTGTCACATTCTATCAACTTTATTGAGAGAAAACTTGATCTTTTTCATAAGACTCAAGTTTTCGTAACCGCCTTACCGCTAGATGTAGCAGATTTGATAACATGGATCAATCCATAACCATAAGCGACTGGTGAGGCTTGATGACTTTCAGACTGCGATCTACATATAGAAATATATGTAAAATGTGTCAGTAAAACTTGAATTATTCTGGGGCTATCTTTGATATAGAAAATAGATAGATATATATACCTGATTTATTTCTGCATATTCTTGAATACCTCATATGTTTTTGCTGGATTCATTTTAGTTTTTTTTACTACAGCTCTCCGAAATTTCGGAGGGAATTATGAATCAACTTGCATAGATATATACAGTTGTGGCAAAAAGTACTGAACACACTCCTTTTTTTGCCTAATTTTTGTGTTTGACAAGTTTTCGTTAAGGAATTATTGTACTATCTTAACTATTTTTACACTTACTGGCTTTATGTTGCTTCAAATCTGTTACCAGTTTAGCAAACCTACTGTGTTAATAGATACAATGAACATTTTTTGTAAAACAGCTGCTTGAACACAAGGATGTGTAATAAGTACAGAATAACACAATTTCGAAATATATATATATATATATATATATATATATATATATATATATATGGTGTTTTTTGAGTGAATATCAAGACATTTTATTTTAACCGTCTTTATTCCATGAGATCGTTTTGTAATCTGTTTGTAAGAGAGAGAGAGAGAGACGGACATATGCTAAAATCAAGATTCCGCGGCCCCTTCAGAAGCCATATGCTCCAAGTACGCTTCTGATTGACGAGATATACTTGAGAATTTAAGTGTGACATATTAGGTAATAAAAATTAATGGTCGGAGCCGGCAAACTTCTTTTAAGGTCATGTGTTATTCATTCCCGAACTGGATAATAAATATAATACTTGAAGATGTAACGGCAAAATAGATTTTAGAGGTGGTCTAGGGTTTAATTTTAGATCTAATTTAATTATCCTTAGATTTATATATATATATAAATAGATATTTCTTTTCGTAACATTTAATGTAAAACTTAATGATTCAAGATGAATGCCATATTTCGTCATCCTTTTCCCTCCAGACACTAAACCTTCTCCGTAGACTTAGTAATGCCTCTGTCTAGAAGCACAGAACCAGTAGGGTCCTGGAAAACCTCATAAATCACAAGATTGGGGAAATTTGCCTCATATATATATACACTAACTAGGAATACACTAATTTCAAACGAAGCTGCTTTATGACCTCATGGTAGGCAAAGTAAAACACATGGTAGACATGCCAGATGTTGTAGCTCACTTACCTCAAATTCGTTTGAAAGTTTTTTTCTTTGAAATATCATAACCAACTGTATGCCGTAGGTTTTATGTAGAATTAATGTCTGGAGAACCGTCTTGATCAGTTCATTTTATTTAGAGTATTTTTTTCGAATCATTTCAGTAATACATTTGGAAATGAAGCATTATTGTCCTGAAAAATCCATGACTAATCTCCAAAAAGATCTCCCGTTGTTGGCAGCAATTTATGTTGTATTACTTTGCAATATTCCCTGGTTTTCCTTGTTCCTTTTACGGTGGGAAGTCTTCTAACAACATGAGAAGACATGCAGCTCCTTATCATTTTTTTTATCAGATGCTTTATTGTGGGCTTCAGACACTGAAGGCTGAATTCTTTATGGGTGTATCGTCTTATATAGTCACCTGAAAGAAAAAAACTTACTTACTTCTCCAAATATTGCCTTTCCTAAGTCTTTAACAGTCCATAGTGAAGGATTCTTTGCCCACTACAATCAGTCAGTAATGGCTTTGGGCAAGCTTTGAAGCCTCGTAATCGAATTTCCAGCACTTTAAGTGAAATCGTGTGCAATACCTGTCTTCAGGTAAAGTTGTTTTTCTCGAATCGTACAGATTGCTTCCTGTTCACAATAGAATTTGTTTCAGAATATTTTTTCAACAATTTCACAATAGTAGAAATCCTACATAATACTTCAGTACCAATTTGACGCCCAGTATAACCTTCTTTCTTCAAAAGTATTATTTTGTATCTTCTATTATGACGTAGAAAGGAAAATTTACTCATAATTTCAATATTATCCTAACACATACCTCAAATTGCAATAATCAACTTGCATAATAATTGCAGTAATAAAGTACATTCCGTTTCTAACCCTTCATTGCAACTGCTCTCTAATTGGTAGGAATAAAGCAGCATTTCATTGGTTGAAAAAAAAACAATAACTTTTTAATAGAAATGCTTTGTGCTTGTCTTAATGTCTTAACGTGTTTTTACAAAACTATTTACTTTAAATAAGTTCTACATACATATTTGAAAACAGCACAAAAATACAAAATAAGTAATAATAATAGTTAAGATAGTATGATAATTTCATAACGAAAAATAAAATCAAACTAAGCGATATATATAGAACAGTTTAGTTTGAAAGTACTCTAAATTATATGAGATTTGAATAAAAACATGTATTATAATTATATATGAAAACTGCAACCACAAAGTTTAGCCAAAACCTTTCTCCTCGTGAAAGAAGACATTCTGACTTTTATTTAATTTATGATACAAATTAAGGCTACAATGTCTTCATAATTAAAAAAAAGCTTAGAAAAATCTAATGGTGACTAGAAATGTGACGGAACAGAACAATGCAAACAAATATGTTCTAATTAACTGAATGTAATTAGTTCAGCTCCTTCATGCCTTTCTCTGGAATTACAACCTTTTTCAAAAGAAACAAACAGAGAAAGAGACAGTTTTTTCTCGGCCAAAAAACTGATAAAACGCTTTGTTCATTTTGTGCTTAGTAATTGTTTCACACGATTAATTAGGATTTGTAACTTTTTCTTTTTAGTTAATTAATTGACGACATTTGCTAATTATTTCTCTATAGAAGAAAAATAACTTTCGGCATTTTAATTCTTTATTGAGAAAACAATTGTGAAGAATTGAATAGTCTTTGAAAATGAAATAAAAAGAGGCTTATAAGGGGCCACGGTAGCCCAGAAGTTTTGATCAAAAACTCATGGTTGGTGTATCACGGGTTCGAGTCCGGCTGCCACTGAAGACCCACCGTTTAAATGGAACTAATATTCGTTAAATCTTTCGAGGTCCGAAGACCTTCCTTGGCATGGTACAGTAGTTAGGAGAAAGAGTACCAGCTCAAGCGTCATCCTCGACCATTGACCGAAACTTAAATTAACGAAATTCATCGACAATATAATCGTGTTTTCATATAGTGCCACGTTAATAAGCCCTCACTAACTCATAAAGAGGCTTAAGCCTCTTTATGAGTTCCCACCTAAGCCTGAGGTTGCAGGTTCGACCCCGACAGGAATTTATAAATTTTCTGGATGCGAAAATCGTAGGCAATCATGTCATATGATTATGTGACATGCAAAAACTCTCTTAAATACTAATTTGGATCTGGTGCTTTTGGCAAAAGAAAATCACGGCAATATTTAGCATCCGACGATACCTTAAATTACAAATGATTTCAAACGACTAAATTTGGTAACGAGGCCACCGCTAGATGGCGCTATAATAAAATGGCTCTCACGTTTGGGGACTTGCCATGTCTGGAAAGGTTAATTTGCTAAAATGCAGCCCCATAGGGAAAAAAATTAACGTATTTCAGAAGGAAATGTATTTACATTACTTACTTTCTTAAAAAAATTAAACACGGTAGCTAAATGATGAATTTCGAGCCTGTAGCTGGCGTTGTTTCTGTTGAACTAGGGTTTCAAGACCTGGTTCCTTTGAGAAACACATGTAAAGGTTTACAAACTCTCACTGTCAAAGTTTACAAACTATCACTTTGGTGTAATGTAAAAATTGCGGAGAGTGTCTTGCCTCGTTACTCGTTTGGAGAGATTTAGTCATTGTCGTAATTTTTTTGGAAAATGTCTCCAGGTGTCGTTCTTGTCACTTGAACGTGGTTCAAAATTACGAAGTCTTTCAACATTATCCTCTGTATTGCTTGAGAGGACCACGTTGATAAAATAATCTTTTAATAAAGAACTAACTACTAATTCAGATGTAATCGCAAATAAAACAATTTACATTGTAATCACATGCCAGTTGTTTAATCTAGATTTTAAAAAAAGTCATATATAAACATTAAAGAACAACCTTATCAAAAATGCGAAACTGCTTTTTAACTGCTTCAAAATGTTGTAAGCCTTTATTTATTTATTTTTTTTTGTTAAATTCAATTTTTTGATGCTGAAGTGATGAACGAAGATAAACATGAAGTGTTAAAATTATTTCTTATTTTCACTTAGGAAATAAATAAAATTTTGAGGGAGTCTTTCATGCAAATATAACAGTTAAATTAACTGTTGCGTAAAAGCAAGGATTTATGTTAAGCAAATGTTTCATTTTTAGTGGAATCCTTTTAGAAAAGTACGCCTGAATATCTGTTTTATTCACACAGAGCTAAAGCATTGAAGAAAAATTATTTCCATTTATCATATAAGCACAGGTTTTATCGCAAAACAGCTGGAAGCGAAAAGACAGTATTCACTTATAAAGTCAAATTTTATAAATCTTCAATATTGCAGTACCTCACACAAATCTGTTCTTTTCAATCCATACTGTTTATAACTCATTGTTTTCTTCATCCATATGCTGCTGGTTCTTTTTTCTACGTTGTTAACAGCCTGGAAATTGAAGTATTCTAAATTCTTTCTCATTTGTTTTCTCTAGATTTTCTATTCATTTAAAAAAAATTGCCACCTAAGATTTCTTTCTGAGTTAGTATTAATGCTGTAAAACAATAAGTTCTTAGTGTAGCAATGCATTTTTAATATTTCATTTTACCAGATTTATGTCTTTTTTTATTTAAGGATTTTTACTATAGTTATACAGTACCTTGTATACACCGAGTTATTATAAGAAAGATTAATGGCATCGATTTTCTACAGGTGCTTTAATTTCAAATTTTAATTTACATACATTAAACAACATTACAAATTAAACTAATTTGTTTTAATAGTAAACCTGTTTAAGACATCCAATAAAGCTAATGTAAAGGAAAGATTTGACTACATTATAATCAATCGTTCTCAAGTTATTTTTTAACTTATTTGAAGAGTTTATTTCGTGTAGAATTTTTTTTATTTAATTTTTCTTGCTATAAGGAAGAGCCTAACTATATTTCTTGATAGAATGTTTATATTTCCAAAATGAAATTAAATTCTTACAAACATAGATGAAAAAGGACCCCGAATTATTTGTTGATGTGGGTTCAAATCCTAATACCACTAAAGACCCGCTGTGTGGAGGGCATATTCATATTAAATCTGTGGAAGCTCAGCTCTCATGTTGGCATGATGTGGAAGTGTCTTTGGACGATGAGGTGCACATTTAAAGTGTTGTTCTCATCAGTTAATCGAGGTTCAAAGTTATGAAGTCCACCGAGAATAGACTTAACGTTTCTACATATAGTGCAACGTTTCTCAAACTGTGGGTCGCACCCCCTTGGGGGGGGGGGTGCGAACATATATAAAAGTCTAAATCAAAATATTATTTTTTAAAAAAAATATTAATTTACTGAAAAGAAACAAAATGCATTCTGACATTTAAAGAATAAAATACAAATTTACACTGATATAATATAAATGTATCAATACACAATACATTTGATAACTAATTTAACAAAACTATGTTAAGAACATGTTTAATAATTACCAGTGACCTTATGGTCTTACCATATATAAATTTATATGCAGAAATTAACACTTATCCTGATAATTTGTTAAGTTTATAATTAACTTCTTAACTGCCGATTAAACCTTACGCGATTTGCTCCCAATGCCATCGGCGACACTGTCAAGGTCCTTTTATTGCATTCCACAGTCTTCGGAATAATTTTATGGATAGAAGTGCACAGAAAAGATCGTACTTTGGAAAGACGTAAATATACGTCTGGGGAAATAATGCTTTGGCTGAGTGAGACGTTTGTATACGCCGATGGCACTTAAGTGGCTGAAGTCGTGTTCTAGATCTAGCATCAAAGTATAGTATAATTGAATATTGGGTCGCAAATATTGAAAGTTTGAGAAATCGGTTATTTTTAATTATACTGGGATATATATAGCATAACCTCCACAAATATACAAAATTCAGTCAAGTAAGGAATTTGATTTTGAGGTGTAGAAGATCTAATGTTTCAGCGTGACCATTTAAACTGTGCTAATATGCGCATTCGACATGCTCTTATTAATACTCTGTAAATAATTAATCATGAATTAATAGTTCAACTGTACATACTTTTATAATGTTTATGTTTTGAAATAGAATGTCGGGTACCCGGAGCAGTTGGTTAGACGATGGTTTTGCAAGTTTGCTGGTTCAACCCCGGCCCAAGTTGGTGGATTTTCATGATGCAGAAAATCGACAGTATGTGATTAGGCAGCATGTTAAAGATCCCTAGAGTGCTTGTTTGGCTTGGGTGCTCTCGGCAAAATTAAGATTCCTGAAAAAAATTTGCATTGTCAGAGCTCAATAGAATGGGATGGAAATAGAGAGCCATAACTATATTGTGGCAATTAGTATCGACCTATTTGGTGCCGCCCTAAAAAGTGATACAAGATGCCGGAAAATGTTCTTAGTCTGTAATGTTATTTACCAATCCACAGCCCCATTTGAAATAAAAATGCTTTGAAAATTAAGTAATGAAATAAAATAATATCGACTTATATACTTCAAAATGAAGCCAGAAAAGGGGCAAATAATACTACCAAACAGAATTTGTTTTCGAAGTTATACTGCAATTATAAGATAATTTTTTTTGTTTACAAACATGCAATTTATTTGATTACACACTCACCAATAAATCTATAATTAGAGCTTCAAATTCTCCGAGTAAATTTATCTGTAAACATTTTAGCCCATTGTATTCAATTATGCACATGATTTTTTATGTTTATTTTTGAAGATTGGAAATCTGAATAAGACACAGCGTTGAATAAACACTGATTATCACACAGTTATCATTAATTTGTTCTACTTCTTACGTTACTTGGGTTTAAATTGTTTTTTAAGCCAATATCTTTTTAAAACATATTTCAAGCGACTTATATTTGTTTGTTTCTTTTGCTACGTAAGAAAATCACATTAAGTTTATTTACTCCAAAAATAACGATTTATTCCAGAATCCATGTCCTTTAATATGTTGTAAGCCAGACACAAACATTTAAAAGTATATTATAAATTTATGGACTGAAATCCCCCAAAAGTATAAGAAATCCTCCATTTAGAAAAACGAATTCGAAGAATAAAACTTACAGTAAATATAAAAAAATAGCTTTCTTTTTAGCCATATTATGTGAAATAACTTATTTGGAAAAGTAAAATGTTTTCTTTAAAAATGTTTTTTGATTCTTTAAATTGTTGAAAACTTGAATAAAAAAATAAAGTTCGAGCTCTCTTAGTTTTTTAATCCACAGGATACGTTTTATCTTTTCTTTTCTGAAAAGTTTTACGTGGAATAAAGTTTTAACTTCAAATGAAGGGCAGCTACAAAATATATGAAGTTTATTTCTCTGTATTCTATAAAGTTAATCATACTAACTTTAAACCTTGTCATGGAAAATCAAATATAAGTAGCCAGAAAAAATAAATCGATTTTATATGACGTTATATTTTGCTGTATTTTATTAAAAATTCATCCAAAAGTTCCTTTTAGTTATTCAAAACAAATTGCTTGTTTTGGTGAGGAAAAAAACTTAGTGAATATTTCGATCGCATACATATATATTCAATTAAAAACTGCATTGATTTGTCAGAAATCAAGTATCAGTACCTTTTTGTTACTGAGAGTTACAATACTAAATATAAGTACAATGATAAATGAAAAGTACGAAACGACACGGTGGGTACAAATATAACTTATTCAAAATATACACAAGCCGAGCACAACGATCCACTGATGAACAAGCCGCAGGATTCCTGTTCCCAGAATTCTGTGACTGTGACGAACCAGTCCTCACAGTGTCCTGAGTACGTCGTCGAGTTGAAGCGCTTTCCTTTCAGGTGTTTCTTCAGTGGACCAACACATAGAAATCACAGGGTGACATGTCCGGACTGTAGGACGGATGGTCCAACGTCTCCCATTGGAACTGTCCAGTTCCATTTGTGTGACTCTGGAGACGTGTGGACGCGCGTTATCATGGAGCAGAACCACACCCTCCGTGAGCAGAACCGGTCCTTTATTCTTGATGGACCTGCGTAGGCGTCGGAGTGTCTCACAGTACACATCGGAGTTAATGCTTTTTCTGTGCTCGAGTAATTCTGTGCTCGCATCATTTGGACGCCGCTTTTTATAAGAGCCTTTGCTCTATCCTGCGCATGCGGGCACCCGCGCATGATCCGATCCCAGTCAGAGTCTCCAATGGCATCCCGAGATGTCTCGCTACATTCTACCTTGGCGGAATATGCAAATATTTAACTGTTTCATTTTATGTCGTTTCGTACCTTTTCATTTGATCACCCCTTGTATATAAACAATTTAATCCAAATTACGACAAAATGCCACTTAATTAGATCAGTGTAATAGTCTCACTGAATGTCTTTTCGTTAAAAGGGTTCTATTCTATTGTTGGGTTTCTTCTAATTTTATTGCTAAATTTTTAAAGGTTCGCTGTTGCCATTCTTATCACAAGCATTCTTTTGATTGTTGTCTTTATCTAACTAAGATAAACGATTGATCAAGAATATAGAATTGTAGTATTTAGTGACATTTAAATAGATTCACCCTTCTTTATAGATAGGGATCTTTAAAAAAAAACGCCATTTGCAATTTTTCTGAAAAGGTTTAGAGGAAATCCAACAGAATCACATTAAAGTGTTTGATTATGTAGATCATGTGCTTTCGTCTCCAATAATGCGCTTGCAAAACTCATGTTTTTTCGTTTTAAATTATTTAAATCATAAATCACATCTTACAGAATCGAAAAAATATAACCTTGAAAATATCGGTTGTGGTAGAGTTGTTCTATTCAAATGAGTAATGAATCTTATAGTATAATAACGTGTAAATATATTTGACCATGATTTTATTAAGTAAATTTCTGCTAGTTAAATATAAAGCAATAATATTATAATTCACCAAGTTAAAATTTATTATGCATTTTTCTTACTATTTTAAGATCTTATAAGCGGAAAGTTCGACAAATTGTATTTTTCCCTGAAAAGTAATTCGCTGAAATAATATAATTTGTACTATATTAATTTAAGACAGTCTTAACATTTGATTGTAATAATGATTGAATTTTTTTTTACTGCTGAGTTTTTATTGAAAATGGAGAAAATAAATTGCTTAGTGTTTCCAGATTCAACGTAAGACTTGCGAGAAAGAAGCAGAATCCATGAATAAAGTAAATTCTACCAATTTTGAAAACGAAAAGTGATATTGATAGATAATTTAACTGCACATTCTATTATTTACCACTTAAAATATATTAGTATTTCATCTTATTTCAAGTGGAAGGATTCCCACTTCACAACAATTATATTTCTGTTTCAAAGAAAATTTTGATTTTTATATTTGAGTAAAGTTGCATAGAATCATAAAAATAGACAAGGTTAGAGTAAGTTTGAAAAAAGGGAACACACACACATTTGTAAGCATACCTAAATAATTTAAGAAACATATTAATTTTATTTATGTAATTTAAAATATAAGATAAAATAAAACTGAATGTTAGAATCAATTTCTAAACTTTGTAAAACTTCAAAAAAAAAAAACTTTTTTAATGCTTCACTCTATATTTGTGATAAATAATAAATTTACTTTGCTATAAATTTTTGATTTTGTATGAATCAGACAGCTCTTACATTTTTAAAAGGATAGCTACTTTAATTTCTTAGTCTTTATTTTTCTACAGAAAAGGATCTACTTGCTTAAATATTTCATCATCCACAAGAAATTCATAGAATTATTTAGGAAAACATTGCCCATTATTGAATAGAAAATATGTTTGACATAGACAACATACATAGTCTAAAAGCAAAAATGTTTAGATACAAATGTGAAAAAAAACAAGTTTTAGAATAGCTAACATGTAAGAAATACTTTTTTTCTTTCAAGTGGAGCTACAAATTGGTCATTACTATTACAGACTTAACACATTCCCCGGGTGCTGCTATCATTTTTAGCGTGGCACCATATATATATATATCGTGGATACCAAATGCCACAATGCAATTTTGACATCCAGTATCCTTTCCAGTTGGAACACCTGAACTCTGGTAAGGCGAAATTGTACTAGGAATTCAAATTTTTCGAGATTACCCAAGCCAAACAGGCACTCTAGGGTTTTTAATAGGCCGCATATTCAAACATCATGGACGCAGTCGATTTTTTGCATCATGAAATCCACCCACTTGGACGGGTGCGAACTCACAAACGGGTGTACAGTGCCAGCACTTAACAAACTTCACCACCCAGCTGGCAAAAGAAATTCTAAATCAGAGATTCTCACGCTCAGCGACTCAGCGATGGTCACGCCCACTAAAGCAACAATACGTTTTAAAATATTTTACTTCTAAAAATGATTAATCGATCACTTTTATTTGGATATGAAATCTTACTTGCTAATTTTTCTTGCGTAACATTTAATTTATTCTAATTAGCCACTTCAATTGATTTATTTAATATTTTTTTTACTTTCAACGTCTCTACACAAAATTCAGATTATCAACATTTTTTTTAAATTGCTAATCAACTGTAATTTCACTCAGTTTCAATTAAATATTTCGTAATTGTTTATTTTTGGGAACTCTTAATGTGTTTTGTTTATATTTAACATCTGATTCTGAAAGCAGTTTTCAGTAAAACCATAACACTTTATTAGCAATTAGCGCTCTTGCTTTTTCACGTAAGCGGATTCGCTTTATGACATATAGTACCTTAGAAACCATTAAAAATCTTATAGTAGAAAAAAATAAACTAAAAATTCTTGAGAAAATTACTAGCCGATATGTCTACATTATCTCACATATAATATTAAGAAGGGAAGCTATGCTACTCACGTCCGTGAAATCCTTATTCACTGATCATGCTAAATGAGTAACAACTATGGCTAAGGCTGCTTAAAGTAAAGAAAACTTAGCGAAAAGCTTTTTTTTAATCAATTCTGTAGTGGTAGACATCTAAATTGCTATAGAAATAAGAAAACCTTGAAATGTCCTCATATATATACAGCAAAACAATTGTTTTACAATGGATCCCTTCACATATGGGTATCGACGTTAGTGAAAAGACAAACTAACTACCAAAAGAGGAACACTTGAGCCCCAGACAACAAACTCTTCCTCCAGAGTCACGTAAAAGACATATTTTTGAGAAATTAGTGGATACTCTTAAGGCAGAAAACAGGCAAATCTCTCTCTCTCTCTCTCTCTCTCTCTCCTGGACTAACATTCAAGACTCTTGGAAATTTTTTTGTCAAAAGCCCCGTAGAGATGCTGTGGCAAACTTCAGACTGAAAACAAGTCATGATTGCATGACACAGCATTCTAATAAAATAGACATCTAGAATATGTCTAATTTGTATTTCCGTATCATGTATTCAGAGCATCGTATCTGCCTAGAACTAGATAAGATGTGGTGCGATAAGAAACTGTACTGGAATGCCAGAATTTTCATAAACTCTTTGTAAAGACCACATTTCTTATATGATCTTTTTCTTTCTGTTTAAATTTTTAAATTTTTTTTTTGTTACCATCTTAATTTGTCCTGGTTCTTACTTTAAAATGTTTGTACTTTTTTTTATATTATTTATTGTTGTTCTTGTGTGTTACCTAAGCTGTTTTATATGTTTGGATTAATCCTTCCAATAAAGCCATATGTTACAAAACAAGATCTCTTAAATTAAACAAATTAATCTCTAAACAAATTAAGATATCTTAAGCTTAAGATTACTTAAGAAAATTCAAACACAACTATACTATTTATATTCAAACTTAACAATGATGCATGAAAGCATAGATGTGAGGTACATGTTCAATCATCTTGTTTCTTTCCCAAAAGAGGTATAGTGAAAAAACTAGTTGCCAAAATTGAACATTGGATCTAAATACCGCACAGAAATGGCTATATAAATTATAACTAATATGCTATTTTGTACTTAGCATATTTTTTAATTATGAATGCAACTTAGATACACTGCTTAGCCTAAAAAAATCTTCAATCAAAACATTAAATTTTAAAATGACTAGAACGCTCGCACTTCGCAAAATTCCCATAAATCACCTTCGGTTTCTTTTCTATATTGTGTAAAAAATCAATGTACACATTTAAAAGCAATAATGGCATATGTGTTAAAGTAAAGAAGAGGTAAGTTTACTGGCTTGGGTCAAGAATAGAAATACTGCAAGGAAAATGATGAAAATGACCCGATTTGTTTTGGGCACTGTCAATCCTACTAGTAAATCATAAAGATGTGAACGGGTCAGATTCTTCTTCAAAAATCTGTGGTCGAAAGCCTTTATTAATCATTTGTGATCAAAGAATTTTGAAACGATTAGGAGAATTTTAATTTTTTAAAAACATTTCTCAAAACTTATAAACATCTTCAATTAGTGAAGAAAATACATTTCTATTTGTAAAATAAGACAATAACTCAAAGAATAGAGGCAAAGAGCTATAATTTAACAAGGAAGTTTTCAATTTTACCACGAGTAATCATAAACAAGAGACTGATATTCGCCAATGGTTATAGATTGGATTTTGGGATACTATATACAAAATACGTTGTCAAACGAGTTCACATTTACTCTTTTCCTACAGAATAGTTGCATCAAGATTAGAAGAAAAGCATATGAAGAATTCCATGTGCATCATACCAATTACACATGCTTCTAGAGGAAATGTTGTGATCTGGAGGTATTTTTATGGGAAGGAACAATTCAAATCGATTACATGAAGTCTCCATAGTATTTATGCTTATTGAGCGACAATTGTGTTTCTTGAAGGAATTATATCTATCTTTAATGATGATGGGATTTTTTGAAAACGATAGTCTTAGGCTTCACCGAGATCGCTTGTGCAAAAAAAAGTTCTAATAGCACAGAAGATTCATTTATGCACATGATTTAGTTTTGTGATCTTTGAGAATTCCCCATTGAGAATTTGTGTAAAGGATTGAAGGTCATTAAGGCATGGTAAGCGAATCTTCTTCTTCGATCAAAGGGATCTCTATCCATACTTACTTATATATAATATATATAATAAGAATATTTATAATATTATATATATATTATTTTTCCATTAATATATGTCCAAATAAAAACTCTATGCAGAGTAATTCGATAGAATTGTGGTTGAGATGAATGCTTACATTGATCTTGTCAAATGTAGTCCGGAAAAATATTAGAAGTTATGACTTTTTTTTATTCTACAGTGAACAAACATTCTGAAGGGGAATTGAAATCATGATAGAAAAACAAAATGCGACAATACAGAAAATGAAAGTCTTATTAATATTTTTCTCTTCAGTGGCGATGATCGTGTTTGTAAAAAAATTTTATCTATTTAAGAAAAAAGTATAACGTGCTAATATATTGAGACTATGTTTTTCTATCTAAAATTAAATAGAATAAGTAAATTCGAAGTCTTAGTAAATATATTACAATATGAATACATAAATTATTTTACAATGTATCTAACCTTTTGATACATTTTATGTTCAACATATTAGATTTTGTTTTTATTTTAGTATCAAAACCGGATATTTATATATTTTACAACTATTTTTTTTAATTATTTTAGCATGTATGCATTATGTATATAGAACTTTTATGAGTGATTTATTTAAAAAAATTGATTTATGTTTTTGTGCTTACTAGACTCTGTGTTATTTTGTATGTTAAATTTTTCGGACGTTTCATTGTTAAAAATATTTATTTATATTTTATTACATACATAGAGAAAATAAATAAACAAGTTGTTCAGCAATTTGATCAGAAATATTTTTTTTTATACTCAAATAAGAAAATTCCTTGAAGGTGAATTTCAATCAAAGTATTTTCATATTAGTACACATTCCTAATAACCAATTTATATACATTTTTGTACCGATTTATAAAATACTAATGACCCCATAGGCTGTCATATTTTATATGACAAGCCTATGGGGTCACTAGTATTTTGTAAACTTTTTCTAAGGGGACATGGTACGATTTGAGCAAAAATTTTTGATTTATGGATTTTCAAAATTTTTTTGGTTGCCTCCTATGTGTGTATACTATGTAAAACAGATTTTGGGCTCAAAATTTCATAAAAAGCTAGGCATTAATTTTGTAAGGAAAAATCTTCAAATTTATGAAGTGATTTTAAAATGCTACTCCTCCTACAAAACTTTACGTACACATGAAATCTGATTTACAAGTACCGCACACTATGCAAGGCAAAAGTTAGTATCCGTTTTGTGATAACATGATTGGTATTTGTACAATACTTCTTTTATTAATGGTTATTGAAAATTCCTTAAAAAGTGTACAAATTCTGAGTTCAATTATTTTTTTAAAAAAATAAGTATTGCTTTGACTCAAAAATGCATACCAACTTTTGTTACATGTACTATTAACAATAGGTTAAAAAAAATTCAAAGCAGTTGGCACCAATTTGAAAAAAGCCTTAGCATTTTAAATGAAGACAAACTAGTTATTTTATCTTTCTGAGATAGTAAGTTTAAAATTTTGATTTGCCATAGGGATTGAATAAAACGAACGCAAAAGCTGTTATAATTCTGTGTTATTTTCGTTTAGAGCATTCAAATTTTGTCAGATTATAGAAAAGTATCAATAATACTTTAAGCGAAAAAAATAAAATTTGATTTTTTTACCAATTTTCGTCAATTGAATCGTACTGTGTCCCCTTAAAAAGTATTTTTCAAATGTTCTTATAGATGGCACTCAGCACTGTAAAGATAATGATAGTCTGCTTCAACCTTTCAAGAGAAAAAACTAAAAATCGTTCATTCTTGTAATCTCATGCACATAAACTATGCTTACAAAACTTTTAATTTTTTAAAAATCTTTTCTTGTTATTCTGAGTTTTACAATAACGGACACTCGTCATTTATCATTTTTATACTCGACAACATGAATCGGAACATAAATATTATGAAGAAATATTAATCTTGACTCAAAGTGTGTTGCTTTTTAATGCGTCTGTCACTCTGAAGAGCTCCAAAATTAATGATGAAAAAACAAACCTGTGCATTCGAGATAGTTTTAGTTTATCCTGTAAGTGCTATGCCAAGCACACGCTAGAATTTATAACAAATGATGATATATTTCATCTGCAGTAGCAGTAAGATTTATAATGTGGGTGAAAGCCCTCAGAAGCACTGGTGATGCGTTTGCTTTTACAGATTCTTAGATTTCTATTTGTTGAAAAAGTAAATTTCTCATCATTGAGACTCAGAAACTGGTTAAAATGTTCTACAAAGAGTTTCTGGTATACATAGAGATAAAAAAAATTGAATTATTCTTCCTTAACTTTTACAAGATCATAAGATTGATCATAGTAAATATCAGTATGTAACTTTTTACTTTTATATTGTTTAGGTGTAAAGTAAATAAAAATTAAAAGAAAAATACATAACAATAGTTTATAAAAATTGTTCTTATGGTCCACATAGAACTATTTTCCTCAGAGAGGCATTTGTCATTATCACAAGAGGAAATTGTTTTCATTATTTCAAACACTCCACAAAACTGTGTTGTGTTATTACACATCTAAACTATAACTAAACTATATTATTGCACAAAATATATTTATAGAAAAACATGAAGCATGTGAAAAACACAGTAATCTATTATTTCACGTACTTCATTAGAGAATTTTTTCCACTGGTGTCCAAAAGGTAAGCATAATTGAAAATTATGTGATAAAGAAGAACTGTAAGTCAGAATGGCGGAACGTGAATATTTTAGTGTAATAAAATAAGGAAGTAAATCAAAGAATGATAATAATTAATTTTATTATCAAAGAAGCAGTTTGAAAGAAAACTTTGCATAGCAAGGATTCAAACTTTAAAGAAAAAATGAAAAAAACATTAAATAAAATACTGATGATGAAGTTTAATAAGGCGTGTTGTCACCTCTGACAGCCAGGCACGCTGCACATCGATTTACCATATTTTCTATGAGATGATGAATGAGTTGTGGGCTCAAATGGTTCCAAGCTTCTTGGAGAGCTCTCTGCAGTTCTGTAACGGAGCTTGGTGGGTGCGAAAGGGCTGCAACTTTCTCCCGAGAATATCCCACACATGCTCGATAGGATTTAAATCAGGGAGTTCACAGGCCACGGCATGAGGTGGATGTTTTCCGTTTCAAGGAAGTCATCAATCAGCACCACTTGGTGACATGGCACATTATCATCCATGAATATGAAGTCAGGACCGACAGCACCACGAAACAAGCAACATAAGGTCAAGAACTTCGTCTCTGTATCTTTGAGCAGTCACAGACCCCGTGTCAAAGAAATGGAGGTCTGTGCGGCCGTCCATCATGATGCCTGCCTATACCATTACTCCCCTTGATGAAAATGATGTCTTTCCGCTATGTTTCTTGGCTCAAAACGT
>BMAO01037287.1:0-39310 GCA_019973975.1 Trichonephila clavata
AGATTTTATATATATATATATATGTTATATGTAATTGTTATATTGTCTTTCTGTTTGCAAGAATTATTCAAGTTTTATAGGGGGATGTATCTATGAAGAATTTATCTTTTTTAATTACAATTTTTTGCTTTGGAGAAAGCAGCGATGATTTCCATTTTTGTCTAGCAAAACTGCTAGAGCCGGCTCGGCATTTGCTTTTTCAAATACAAATGGCTATCATAAATCTCAAACGTTGTAATTTTATTATTTAGGAGAAATATCTAATTAGTTTTGTAAAAAAAAGTTTTTTTTTATGTATAATTTAAACTACCTTTGGCAAAATATTAGCTCAGTTGGAAGAACGTTAGACTGAAGATCTAAAGGTCACTGGTTCGATCCTGGGTTTCGGCAGGCTATCTTATCCTCTTTGGTATAGTAGTCAGTACTGTTACGCGGGAGACCGGGCTTTGATTTCCAGAACAGGGAGGATTTTTTTTTAGTCGCCCATCCGGTATAGTGGTTAGCGACGCTGACTGCTATTCCGTAGGGCCTGCGTTTGAATCCCGGAGAAGGCCTGGATGTTTGTAAATGTTTAGTGCTTCGCTGCAGGGGGGTGTTCTAAATAGCCGTCGAGCCACAAGTCTTCTCGTGAGGTTGGTGGAAGGGGAAGAGAGGTGGGAGGCCCCTGACCACTCCTAGGGTTTTTCTGCCTCAAAATTGGGGTGGAACCAAGTCAAATCGTACTCTCACCTTCATGGTGCTCAAAGCTACGGATAATGACAGGCGTACAATATAGCCCGATTCCATGATAAATTTCGTAGGCCACGATCTGACTACGTCAGACAGGTGGCATTAGCAACAAAAACTTTCTTTCGGTAATAATTCGCCTTTTCTTTTCAGCAAAAAGTGCAGACCAGGGGTCGTCAACCTATGGCACGCGATATAATTCTCAGTGGCACTCTGTACTACTCAACAAATTTGTATAATAAAGGGAAATACCTATAATTTTCGTTGTATTTTTCTTATTTTAATAAAGGTGTTTAAAAATACGTAATTTATGTAAAATTTTAATTTATTTTTATTTTTGTTCAAGGAATAGTTATATTTTATGCTGTTTTATTTTTATGTTATGAAAATGACGAAAAATTAATCTATAATAAAACTGTAAATATTTAAATTATTGATCTCTATTCTCTAATTCTGCATGCATTATCGCGGGAACAGAATTGTTTCAAAAATACCCTACCGTGTGCCACGCTGAATCAATATTGGTAGATTGGTTTGGCACGCCACGGCTAAAAGATTGTTGACCCCTGGTGTAGATATTTTAATACCAATCAAACATTCTTGCCATACTGGTAAAGGAAGGTTTTTCGAAAGAGACCAACATTTAACTTACAAATACATTGGTTTTTATCCTATTATAAGATTAAAATTTTTTTTTTATTTTCTTCTCAGAATATTCACATTTAGTTATAAAACTGGAGAATGGAATAGATTTCAATTAGAGTTATTAAAATAAGAATACTTCTACATTTTTATGACAGTTAATTATTTATAATCAAAATTTAATGTATACATTAATTCTTATGATTTAGCTATTTATTTTTCTACATATATAATCCTAATACATTTTTTGTTAAATTGTCATCCTTGTACAATCATTTTTACTATATAAGATGATCTGATTGAGTATTTTATTTTCATCCTTGTGATTAGAAATTAGGAATTCTTTGGTGAAACTAATAATTAGAATTTTAATTATTATTGTAATATTTATTTTGGGTTTGTAATAATAACTAGAATTACTTGTTAAAATAAATTATTTGATTGAATATATCAATTTAAAATATATATACAGTCCACTCTCGATAACTCGAAGTTGAAGGGACCAATGAAAAACTTTGAATCATCAAGTGGGTATTAAAAAACACCCAAAATACACGAAGAGAAATTTTTTTTTAAATTTGAAATTATGTAATAAGCCAATTTTACATGTGTATAAAATTATTTTAAGGTATTTTTAAAAAGTACATATTATACAGTATAAATATTAGACATAAGTTATAAGTCCTGTATTAAAAGAATACCTTTATGTGTTAAAAACAACTATCAAAAGAATACATACTGTACATAATTAATTTTTTTTACTAAAAAAATCTGTTATCCTTTTTTTGTTTTATGGCACTCCCATCTAATTTGTCAATAGAATTTTCTAGAATAAATGAAACTTGAAAAACGTCCGCATTATATAACGTGATTTTAAAGGGAAAAGTTGCGCAGTTTGTTTATTGACACCACACCTCAGCTTTTGTGTGTCAGAGTTATCGGAATCAACTTCAATGGTCATCAAAGGGGCTACGTTCCAGGGAAGACAAACAGAGATAATTCAACACAAAACATGTAAGCTCCAACCTGTTTGCTACAGAACTCTACATGATAGTGAGTGTTTGAATTGTCGTGAGTTTTATTAAATCACTTAAATTTTCCTGGAGATAAAAATGCCTACAGTGCACAAAAATAATTTGGATTTATTAGTGCTTATACATTTTCGTTACAATGTTTTTGCACGTGCTGCTGTTAATTTTCGGGGGAAAAGAAGTATGTACTCAGAAGGGAGAAAAAAAACTTACATGTATAAAACTAGTATTAATTTATCTGTTATTAACACCTAAATTATAGAATGTCCACATTTCTAGAAATGTAATTATTTGATTCAGGCATCATAGCTGCTATATATATATATATATATATATATATGGGGGGGGAGCATGCATCTTTTATAATTATCCTGATTATGTAAATAATAATGAATTAGTTCCTAAATTACAATCCATGTAAAATATTAACAATTGTTAATTAAAATTTATTCATAATCGAAAAAAAATTCCCTTAGTCATATTTCTCAACTCTACTATAGAGGGGGGAAAATATTTCAATCAATTAACAAGTAGAATTTTACTTCCTTTGTTATATAAGTTATTTGTACTTCTCGCTATATCGCTCTCAAATAATCTTTATTTTATACTAAGAAATAGGAAAATCTATTGCTTAAACTATTCTATTTGATTGGGACAACTTTAAGAAAAAATCTATTAGTGTCACATCAAATCTTGAGAAATCAAAATCATAATTGAAATTCACGAGCATAAGCCGTTAACATAATTACTTAATACATTATAAGTAATATTATTTAATACATTATACGTAATATTATTTAATACATTATAGGTTATATTATTTAATACATTATAAGTCATATTATTTAATGCATTATATATAAGTCATATTATTTAATACATTATAAGAACTTTTTTATTAAAACAGATCTGAAATTTTTTTAAAAAATTTATCTTATTTTTATTAAGACATTGAAATAAGTATATTGTTACCATCTCAACACACTCAGCTCATCATTTTTGAAATTTGTAAATTCTTAAACATAGTGGCTAGTATATTAACTCTTTACCAGGCCGTGTTAATATACTTACCACCAGGTTCTTTAGTCTAATCTCTTTATCAGTCATCTTCTCATCTGTCAAATTTGCAATTAATTTTACATATTGTAGTATTTCCAAGCACATTTCATAAATTAGTTGTGTTTACTATGTATACTGATATCTGTTCTCATAAATTTCCTTTAAAACAATACGTACAAATTCTTTTAATTTCATCATCATTACCTAAGAAATTAAAGTATTTTTTATTTATTACTCCTTTTGAGTATTGTGGTAATTTACAAAATAAGTTTCAGAAGTTTCATGTGGAGAGAGGTAAAAAGAAACAAAAGATATAAAAATATACCTTTCAATAGCGCACATCGGGAAGGGGTTAACATGGCTTCACTAACCCCAAAGGGATTTTAAAAACCAAAATAATTTTACCTAATAAACTAAATTACTTCATTTTCTTAAAAATCAATCTTGTCCCCCAAAAATATTTTAATGTACCATCGGTGGAAAAAAAATGGCTCGGTAAAAGATTAAGTACTTGTGAATTTTTTTTAAAATTCATGTGAAATCAATATTTAAACTAACATGTTTAAAATTTAAAGACGGAGACATAGAGCCAAATTAATATCCGATTTAATGTTTTTTCGTAGAAATGTTTATTTTAACGTTTAATTAATTTTTTTTCGCTGTGACATACACGAATATTTAAAAACTTACCGGATTTTAAAATATTATTATTTAAAATGAACTTACTGTTTATTTGGATGGGTTCCGGAATACAAAGCTCTGGAGGCGACTTTGTAGCTGTGGACGTAATACAGCCCATGATGTAAGCTTTGCAAAATGTATCCTTCGGAATTGCTTTTATAATAGGACAATTATGATTGTTTTATTGGAATAATGGACATTTCGTCCAATTTAGAATGTTTATTTCGCTTTGTTTTGTTCCTTCGAAAGGAATAACAAGTACATTTTTTCACATTCAATCACCATTTGAAAAATTCAATAATTAAGATATGATCCTGTAGAATTTTCTTTCTGACAGTCAAAGTTTTTTTCTTTTTTCAAATAGAAAATTGCTTTTCTTTGCAATTTAACTGTTTATCAGGAAGATATTAAATATTAAAACTGTGTTGAGTCCATTGCAATCATTCATTGAAGTTCTGAAAAATTTTCTTAATTGCAATAAAGTTTATGCATGAAAATTGTCTTTCACCTAAGATGTAATTGAACTTATATAAATGTGCGGAAAAGTCATCTCAAGTTTTTTCGTAAAGGAAAAAAAAATATATACTGAACTTATTCTTTCACTTTTTTGCAAGAACGATTTGTTCTCTTTGCGGAATTTTTACTTCTCTTTTAAAGATGCTGCACTTCAAAAGTGTCCGCAATGTTCCATACCTTGAATTCCCCAAATTTTACTGATTTTCCTTTTGTATAATTTTTCACTTAACAAGCGGAATTATTCATTTTAAATAGGATTTCATAAGTTTTTAAACTCTTCTAGTGACAATTCGAAAATAAATTATTGACAGACATTTTTTAACTATTGACATGAATAAAAATTTTACACAAAAGGAAAGTAGAATGAAATGTCATTCACACTGAATCTGGAACCTTGAAACAAATGACCACACCTCAAAAGTTCAAATTTCAACCACAGAAATTGACTGTCGAATCCGAATCTTATTCGAATTTCCTTCACACACACATACAGTCAATCCTTTATTTTATTATAACCTTAAGAGTCGAACGTGAGAGTAATTCCACTGGTGTAAATTCTTTCAAGAAAAGCTTCTTACTTCTGCCTGCTTTTGGAATCAGCACCCCATATACACACAAGAGAATTCAATTTCATTACTGCAAACCTTGGAAATTTCACCAGGAGTGAATTGCTATTGACGTCTTGTATAACCACTCAGATCAACTGCAATATTACCAAGAATCCATCTTGCACAGTTTCTCGGAAGACACGCCATCAACAGCTCGCTTGCAATCAGCAACACCTTGCACCCAGAATGAAAACAAAGTTCTATTAAAGCGCTCTCTAAACGACTCTAAAAATCAATTTTCAATGTTCCATGCATTTATGCGACAGACACGCCGCCGCCGAATTCCCCCCTTTTTTTTACCCTTTAGTGCCGCATCCATCAATCCATACTTTTCTCCCCCAAAGCAATGTCGTTTTTCAACTCAAATTTCCTTTCATCCAATTACCACACTTTAGGTATTAATATCTTATGGTTTGTATGAGAGATTCAATTTGCAACCTGTTCCCTCTCTTCCATAACGGCATCCAGAGTGAGAGTGTTTATCCCGATTCACCAACTCTTTTCTCTCCTGTTGCTAAGATACACGGCGAGGAGGTCAATCAGGACTCTCTCGTTTCCATGGCAACGGCGGTCCGGAATTTTGGTCTGGGAGAGACGAGTGGGGCATGATATATTTGGAGGTTTACGTCCAGACAGCTAATTAATAGACGCCGTTATCGTAGTGTAAAACTTTTGCGGATTTAATGGGCAATTAAAGCACAGAAAAATGTTAGAAAGTTTTAAAAGCTTTCACTGATTTCCAGCTAATTTTTTAAAAAAGTGTAATTTATGCTTTCGTTTGCTTATTTTACTTCGAGAACTCGCCATCAAGTGTTTCCGGGCGTATATTTATTCTGGCCTATCTTCATGGACTCAGTTTGTTGGCTCATTTCACTGGAAAGTACGCACCAAAGAGAATTGCGGTTGGATTAGCTATATTTCTATGTTAAGTTTTTATTTTGCTGTGAAAGAATTCCAAAATACGAAGTTTAATTTCAGTTTTAAAAAAAGGAGTGAGAAAAAGAACAACCAATGAGGAATGAAATTGGTTCATTTAAAAATATTTTTTTGGACATAAGTAATGGCTCGGTATAACTAAAGTTGTGGAATTTGTTTGAAATGCAGCATTCCAGTGATCCCTTCCATCAGAAAACATTTTTTCTGTAAAGGATTAAAGCGAACTTAGCGTAAAGTACAAAAAGCGAATTCGAAATATTTTTTTCAGACAGAAAAAAAAAACTCCTTTAACATTATATTTTCAGGAATGAGTGTTTATTTCAGTGGTCTTCAAACTGTGTTTCACGGGCCCCTGGGGTTCCACGAGGCAAACAGGTGAGTTCCACGAGTCACAATAAGAAAATCAAAAAGAAAATTATAAATGTGTATGCAAAATAAATTCACGTTCTCTATGAAGTTTGTATACCCACTAAAATTTTAAGTTCATCCCTGTCATTAAGAAACATATATATAACCTACTAGGTTGTATATATTTTATTGTTAACTATCCCGGGTTCCATGAGATAATTGTATACTCGTTTGTACGATGTCTTGCAAAACTAAATAGTTTTCTAATGGAAAATGTACCTTTTGAGATTTGTTGAAAAAACACCTACCATAAAGGAGAGGGAACAACTTATAGACCTATCAACAGATTTGATGCCAAAACTCTAAATTTAAGCAAGAACAACTCCTAAATCTTATGTTGCAAATTCATGCAGAATACACAGTATTTCTCTAAACATTTTAATGCCATTCAGAATAATGTGTATAAGTGAAAAATATTCATCACTCCATAAGTGGCTACAAAAACAAAGTATAGAAAAAAATTAAACTAACTCAGAATGTGTAATGCGATTGCAGTTAATTTCAATATTTCGACTTGTTTGAAGAAATCAAACACATATCCCAGTTACTAAACATAATGCATGGGTGGGTGACACTTGGATCACAGATTATTATTATTAATGAGTAAATTATATTGTAAAAGTAGTTAAAATTTTTTAATAATAGATGAATACTTTTTCAATTGCCTTTCCAAAAGTACTTATAAGAGATGTTGATCTTTTTTAAACATTATTTTAAGATATATTCTTCAAAGTGTGTGTGTGTGGAGTAGGATTCCACGAAAATACTTTCTTCTTCTAGGAGGTTTCACGAAAACACCTTTTAGTTCTATGGGTCACACTATAAAGCAACCCAAGGCAATGGATCTCGTAATTTTGAACCAAGAGCAAGTGACGAGGATAACACCCAAGCTGGCACCCTTCTTTCCGATTTTCCACTCTACACCAACGGAAGAACTTTGAGCCCTCACAAATTTAACGTACATTTATCCGTTAACACGACGGGGTTTCAGTGTCACTAGGGCTCGAACTCTTGCCTTAGTGATGACGACGAGGTCGCTACCATGACCAATTGGCTACCGCGGCCACCTAATTTTACAGAAAGCAACTTACTTTATACAATTTATTTTAACTGAATCTATTCATTTTTCACAAGTCGATTAACGTCACACTTCGAAGCAGCATGAAAACTATTAGCTTCAGACCTCGTAATTTTGAACCACGGTAAAGTGGCGAGGATGACATCTTAGTTATCACTTCTCTTACCTAACTTCCCCACCATGCCATCATGTAGAGCTCTTCAAATTCAGAGGGCGTCCGGAATCGACAACCGCGGGTACTCGTTTCTTCTGGTACACCGCATTGCTATTTGAATTTTCATACTTTAAGAAAAACAAACTGTTTGGTTGTGGGATATTTTCCTATTTTGAAAATGCAGTATTATAAATAGATCAAAGAGTCGAAATGCTGCGAATTTCTGACTAAAAATATGTTCCGAGCGTAGCTCAGACTCTTTGACATTTGAAAAAACCAGTCTTAAATCGATATCACTCGAAATAACGAGAAATTACAAATTTATGGTGAATTGTATTCGCCATGAAAGCATATTTTACTCTTTCCTCTCTAAGTAAAATCATAATTCTCGTGATCGACAATATTACAATATTTTGAATTAAACTAATGCGAGATATAGTCTCTTTCAAAAGTTTCCCCCTTAAGATAAAATTTACTCTATTAAGAGAAATAACTGTCAAGAGTCACCCATCCGGTATAGTCGTTAGCAACGCTGACTGCTGTGCCGTAGGGCCTGTGTTCGAATCGCGAAGACATGGATGTTTGTAAATGTATAGTGCCTTCGCGGCATATGGGTACTTTAAATAGCCGTCGAGCTGCAAGTTCTCTCGTGAAGTTGGAGGAAGGGGAAGAGAGGTGGGAGGCCATGACCCTCCCCAGGGTATTGCCCCTCAAAATTGGGTTAGAACCGAGCTAAATCGTACTGTCACCTGAATGGTGCTCAAGGCTACGGCCAACGACCGGCTTACGTCTAGCCCTTTGCCATAATTAATTCCGTGGGCCTAAATCTGACGCAGTCAAGACAATTGTTAAGAACAGTCTCAAATTAAAAAACGGAAATATTTATATAAATAACAATCTCCGTCTTCCGATATATTTCCTCTTTTAGAAACTAAACGGGTGTTTTCCATCTCTGAAAAATTAAGATTTTTTGTCACTACCAAGCTAAATAGAATGTTCTCTGCAAAGCTAACATCAAACAATTTTATCTTTATTTTTTTACTGACTAACAATATTGATCTAACTAAGAATAATTTTTAAAAATTTAACTCTAAAATGAAAAATTAAAAAAAAAGAAATCCTAAATGTTTCTTTTTAATTTAATTTTACTTTTTCGTTTGTTTACTCGTTTGTTTTTGCGTGTTTATTGGAGAATTAAGCTGGAGACTGAGTTATTGTTTATTAACGTCTCACTTCAGAAAATGAGGATTTTTTTTAGGATTATTGATGGCAGACTTCGACCTCATTAAAGTTATTCGAACAACACGTTAGTTGTCACCCCACTTTCCAAACCACCACACAGTGCCAACAAGAGAACTTTAAACCTAGACAAATTTAACGTGCATCAGCTTCTCAATGTGGCAAACGGCCGAGGTAGCTTAGTGGTTATGGACTCGTGGCCAGCGTGTCATGAGTTCGAGCCCTAGTACCTCTGAAGACCCGCCGTGTAAAGGGGCTGATGCATATTAAATCTGTCGAGGCTCAAAATCCTCCCATTGCAATAATGTAATTTGGAGCCAGGGGTGTAACGTAAGCCCCTGCAACCCCCTCATTGCGGGTGGCCTAAGATTATAGAAGACCCCAAAGCCTGACTAATGCCAAGTACGTAACCTTTGTAACATCCAACTTGAGAGGGGGCATAATAGTCTCCGTTAAGCCACTGAAGAGGAAGTGCCATTTCAGATATCCTCATCGCTTGACTGAGGCACAAAATTACGTGATCCGTTACCAATAGCTCTAGTAGGTACTCTTTACAGGGTACGTTAATAAACACTTGAGAATCAACTGATTTCTTATTAACAATCTACTTTAAAGCTACCAAGGGCTGCTCTCGTAATTTTAAACTTCGGTAGAGTGAGGAGGACGACAACTGAGCCTGCAATCCGCAGGGACGTCTTAAGACTCTGAGGCCCTAAACCCAGAGAAAACTTAAGATTTGAGGCCCTGGGCCCCTAATGCAAAAGAGGACCTATCTCAAATCTTTAAAAGTAGAAAGTATAAGGTAAGCATTGTCAAATACTCGTTCAAACGGTAATTTGATAAAAATGAATGTGTGCTAGTCTCACAATCTCTAAGAACCTAGGCATAAACTGGCTCGACATGCGATGGCCGCATTTCGACTCAAGGAGTTGAACGACTGTTTATGGTATTAGGCCTAGGAGTAAACATGGACAACGATGTTGTTGACGTCTTGTGTTTCATACCGGTATACATACGGAATACAAGAGATATATCAACAGAAACATACACAACACAATCGCAGAAGAATACAGATTTTTATTACAAACGATGATCCAAGCATAGAACAGTAGGAGTACGCTGCTCTCCTTTCGAGACTGGTATCCATTTCAGGCGGAAGTCCGATTTCTTTTCCCGAAGATACATCCATACCTTATTCGGTATTCGAATTCGTGCGCACTCGACTACAAGCCGAGTGTCATAACCAGCATACTGGGTCGAGGGGCATGGACAACGATCATCACATAATATAGTCTCGTCACTTTTGCCAGTTGACATGCAGTTTGAAATTCCCTGTTTTTCGGAGAATATGTACGGGGATAATACTAGACTACATAAAAACTATCCGGATTATGATCTTAAGGCAAAGTCGAGAACGAAACAAGGCCCCCATCGAGGGCGAGGTCCTAGGACTGTTGGCCCATGCCTTAAGACATCCCTGGAAATCCCTTCCCCAAACTACCACACCTCACCAAAGAGATGATTTTGAGCCATGACAGATTTAACATGTATCAGCTACTCTACGCGCCGAGTCTTCAGTGGCTTTTTTTAAATTTTGACAAGATTTATCGCTCAGTAACACCGCTACTCAAAATGCTTTGAAAATAGACCCAACAAATTACTTATTGGTTAAAAGTAGATTATTCATTTATCCAATTTACCACCGAATCATTTTGCATAGAAGTTTCTTGGTTTCATTTGTGTAGGATTTGACTGTAGGGAATCGTCAGTATGACTGCAGTAGTCAAGTGGTTATGGCATCGAGCTTGATAAAAGCGATGTTTAAGTCGAGCCGCGTGTTCGAATTCTCTTTCCACGAAAATTCCGTCGTGTAATAGCTGATGCATATTAAATTTCCCAAAGCTCAGTCTTCTCATTGGGATGACATAGAAAGTAGGGTTACATCTCTTGTCAACTTTGTCATCCAATCGTGGTTCAAAATAAATAAGCTTATTGGCTATGTTTGTATCTGAAAGAAACTGTTTAAAAACGTTCAATGAACAGACATTACAATATATTCTTACAATTAAATCGGGTGCTATACTAAAATACTTTCATTAGATTTAAACAAGAATGGTTTGTAACAAGCTCGAATATATCTGAATAGTATTTCATTCCCCAAACTTAAATATTTTGCGAGAAACGTTAGAGTTTTAATTCGATTTAACATTCCACCAGATTTTTTCTTTGCAATTCGAATACATAAATTGAAAAGTAAACGCAAGCCAATAAATATATTATGTCGATGGCATTTTTAAGTCTTTCTCTCCAACATCCTCTGTTAAGTTAAAAATTAAGCCACACTCTTAAAAACTGTAGCGTAAAGTATTCTTCCTCCAATTTTTAATTCATTTTGATTAATTTGAAAATTTTTTATCCTAAATTAATAAAGGCATTTTTCTTACTAAGAAATGAAAGGAAAGTCGAGAAAATTTTGCCTATATTTGTTTCCATTAAAACCAATTTAAATTTCGCTTTTTAATAATTACATTTCCTTAGCGGCTGTATATCTACAGAAATTTATCAACAAAAAACCCCCTAAAAACCAGTTTCTGGTTAGAATTTCTTTTTTAGATTCCTTAGTATTACATTTGATAAGTTAAAGATTACATATCGAGACATTAGGTATATAATCTCGTTACTTTTAACCATTTAGAAAAAAGAACATTCAAAATTTATTCTGACTTCCAAAATTCTAGCATATTACAATATTGGTTAGTTTCATATTGCTAGAAATCACAATTGGCCTAGCTGGACTCATTAATTTACGTTAACACACGAATATGATCTTTATTAAACTTTTAATGCAGATCTTGAAAACTGCAAGAGGTAAAGGAACAAAAGGAATATCTAAAATAAAGATCGTTTGCTTCTCTCTCCTTCCCCTAGAATGGGCATCATCTTCCTTTGTCAAAAACTGCATATCGTTCGGCCTAATTATCAGAATGCGTAACGCCACAAAGGAACTAAATTTGAAAAAGGAGTGCTAAGCGTCAAGCAGCGGTTACTTTCGAGATGCGTGGAATTCAAGATGGCGGCCTAAATAGGATAGGAAAACAATTGTAAAGAACAGTTTTGAAAAAGATTTCAAACGAAGAATATAGGAATAGATTAAAAATAACCATTATCAATCAATAAATTATAAAAATATATAATATGTAATATTATCATATAATTTAATATTAATTATGATAGATGATAATATTCGTATAATACTTATATAATAATTATACATAATGCTCATATAACATAATTATATATAATGCTTATATATAATAACTAAAAAACATTTGTAATATTTATAAAAAAGTAAAATAAAAAAATTTTCAAATATAAAAACAATTATATACAATTATTTTTATTATAGTATAAATAAAATTACATAATATGTATTAAAATAATAGATATCAATTAATAAGTGCTGATAACTCACAATGTTCCAAAAACTGCGAGTTCCTTTAATGTATTTCATCGAACAAGGAGCGTTCAAAAAGTAAAATAAAGTGAAGATGTACTATTTATAGCAATAATTAAAAGCACAGCACTCATTCTTTTAAAAAATATCCTGGTACTTTCCAAAGATACTAGAATTATCCATATTCGAAAACCGCACAAAATACAACAGAAGACTGAAGTAGTTGTTTGAGGAAGAAATGCAATAGACATGATTTTAATTCGATTTCTTTAAAAATTTAACCGTCTAAAATTAATAGGGTTACCGCGGGGGAAAACGCAATAAAAATTAACTCTAATATACGTTATCCCCATGGCAACCACATTACCACTCGATAAAAATATCAGTGTAACCATATTGTAATGTTATCGCCCATCTTGGTGAACATAAACTTGGCGCGTAGCACTCCTATATTAAATTAACACTAAAGGAGTTACATATTTTGATAACTAGGCCGACGATATACCAAAGGAGAGTCCTATTTTGCCAAGTTGCGCCATAACTTAACTCGCAATTAAATGCATGATTTAAATAATTGTTATAAATTCGTATACTAGATATAAAGTGAAATAAGGAAGAAAAAAATAAGTATTTGTGGACTTACTGAAGGGTTCTGAAAGATTGCTAGGGTATCTTTATAAAAGTTTTCCCTCTCCACAGAGTAGTCACTGAACGGGACCAAATAATTTTAATATCGCCTACGGTTGTGAATCTATTGTAAATCACGAACTTGACCACTAAACTATAGCCGTGGTTGTGAAGTCAAGGCAGTTGTTTGATCCGATTGTGTATCAATTCCATTATTGCTATACCACTAAGGAAGACCCTTAATGATATCTCAAGTGGAATGACCAATTGTATGAATTTCAAAAATCATGAAATCTTAATCACTGCAATAATCCTTCGTAATTTAAAATCATTGATCACTAATTGTTTATACCTTCTGGTAAATGTTATGAGTTTTGAGGTTATGTCTCTTCAAGCTGTAGCTGCCCCTTATTCTGGCGTTCTCCACACAATAAAACAGAACTTCAATAAATTTCACCTTTTATTGCAGAATCACTTAAAAATCAACAGAATTTGTTTCGTTCAAATGCATTCTGAATACAATTCATAGTAAAAATAGTAATCATAAGAAAACTAGATAATTTTCATTAGAGGAAACACAAGATCTATATAACTAATTTGAAAAGCTTACAGTTGGATTTAAGAAAATGGAATTTCTTCCAAATAAAAATTTTGCACATTTACTTTTGCTATTGTTAAAACAAAACATTAGATCACTATTTGAATTTTTTCTTTCCAAAAAGGATTCTTTAAACTTCAACAAGAGAGATATACATATAATTTATTTTCCCCCTCAAAATAAATTTTTGAAGGATCGTTTTTTGCTATCAGTTGATTTAATGCTCAACTTAGAGTTGTCTTTTTTACATTTAAGCAAACAGTTCGCGAAGCCTACTTTTAATCTACTAAAAGCGGTCGAACCATTCTTTGTGAGTTCGATATTTGCAGTTCTTCGAGAAGAAATATTCGAAATTTCTACAGATTGACTGAAGTCTTTGTGTTTTCTGCTTTGGTACGAATCCATCTTTTCTAGCGCATATTCCGAACCGGAAAACGATCTTCGTCTTCTAATATCTTTCTTCATAGCCTTACAGTGACCAGAAGTTTTCGTGGGTCGCAGAGAACTAACAATATCCGAATTTTTAGGTCCCCTTTCCTGAATCTCTATCCATTGTTCCAACCTCTTCCTTCGAATTGGAAACGAGAAACTTTTTGGTATTTCGAGATCTGTACTCTCTAATTTTTCGGTGGAATAGTCATCGTCGGTTTTTTTAGTCGTGTCTTCAGGTAATGGAAGGGTTGATTTGGAATTTTCAATGAAATTGGATTCGGAATTTCGAATTTTGCTTGGTCTTGTTTCTTTGGGTTCTATCCATTTCTCGGACCTTTTTTGACGATACGGAAAGTAATATATTTTTGTTGGATCAGTTCCGTTTGAGTCGTTATTCGTGAAATTATATTCTCTGATTTTTTCCATTGGCTTTATACTGGAAGCGTCAAATGGTGCAGGACATTTTTTGAAATATTCATTCGAGACATCTTTCTTCCAGTTTCGAAGTTTATATATTCGAGGCTTCATGTCGGTATTAGTAGTTTCGGATTCTCTTGTCGATTCCCCTTTCCCTTGGGTTTCATTATCTTGACATTTTAAATGTGAACCTGGAAAAGGTTTAGAATATCAAGTATGTATGGTACCTTTGTTGAGGGTGTTAAGTTTATTTTTGATGTTAATTTTTTTTAATTTAACAATTATTTCTAATTAACTTGCAATTGCATACAACAAGATTCAAACTGCAGTACCACTACCCAGTTTACCATTTATTTGTAAAAAAATATTGTAACCTCGGGTAATTTTATTTAAATGAACCAAAAAAAATATTGCACCGTCAAAAGACAAGTATTGTTATATTGCTTCATTATGGTCCTCGCATTTTTAGTTTCTTCATCATACCAGAGGTAACACGAGGGCCCCTTGCGGAATGTCCGAATTAAGAGAGTTCACCTTGAAGCAGTGCTTCTCAAACTTTCAGTATTTGTGACCCAATATTTAATCATAATTTTCATCATGCCCCCTATCCTCCATACAATAACAATGTATTGAATTAAATAATAAAATTGAATTTAGTAATTAGATACTATTTAAAATACTAAGGCTACAATACTACTTTAACCTCATAAGTGCCCCACGCATATTAATGTCTCGCTCAGCCAAAGCGTTAATTGCCCTAGACTTGTATATATATGTTTTTCCGAAGTACAATCTTTTCTATGCACTGTCATTCATAAAATTATTCCGAAGGCTTTGCAATAAATGGACCTAGACAGATTGCGAAGGATTTACTTATTTCATAGGGTTTCTTTATTTATCCCCCCCCCCAATACATCACATACGCTCGCCTACGTGGAAAACAGTGGCATTGGAGAGCGAATAGCGCAACTTCCAATCGACAGTTCAAGGATAAATTATAAACCGTACAAATTATCAAGATGTGTTAATTTTTGTATATAATTTTATGTATGACAAGCCCATAAGGTCACTGGTAATTATTAAACTTCTTACCTTACTATTGTTAAAAATTAATTTTAAAATACATTGGGCAGTACCGATACATTTATAAGTGTATTATATCAGTGTAAATGTGCGTTTTATTATGTCAGAATGTATTCTGTTTACTTTATAAGTAAATTACTATTTTTTTTAAAAAAATAATCTTTTATTCCGATTTTTTAATATGCTTGCTCCTCCCTCGTAGATTTCTTACACTCCCCTAGGGATGTCGTAAGAATTAGAAGGCAAGAATTAGAAAAGTTATAAAATCTGATTTAATCGAGTGGAATGCTGCGATAATTAGTTCCCGAGCCAAACATAAAATTAAACAAATACGGTAGCCGAAAAAAAGCCTTTAATAACTTCAATAATTATCATCGCTGCTAGACAAAATAAGTATCAAAGTTAATGAAGAATTAAACTGTAGTATTAATGGAGTTTAACTCTGAAGATATTCTCTTTATCGAAGTTTATATTTCTCGAGTCTAACTTCGCATCCTAAAATTGAAATTTCAAATCTCAAAATTTTACTTCTGTGAGATATAGGGCTTGAATATGCTTACAAAATTACACTGAAGCACTGCTTTGTTACACTGAAGGATGAAAACCAATGCAGATCGTCATTTTGAACCATGGTCTGGAGTAAGTAAGTGAATATTAACGTCGCACTGTTCAGCTACACGAGAGCTTTTGGCGACGGAACCATGGTCGGGAGACATCAACTCCTAAGCTGTGGCATGCCAATCACTATATCGACCCTCACTCCCGATTTAGCATGCATCAGTCCCTCTACTCGACAAATTTTTAGTGGAATTAAAATTCGTACATTGAACATATCGGCTGGAAGCGAATTCAGTGTCGTGACTAAGCTGGCTAAGCATCTTTTTAAGTCTATGCACAAATTCGCCAAGGTCTCTGTTCCGAAAATTCATTTGTTAATCAATAAAAGCAACTCACCTACTTGTTCCTTTTCGACTAATTGCTTGCATTTAATTGGTGAATTGTTCAGAATCGTAAATCCAGGTATAGGCAACAGTTCTATCCAACACAATAGAGTCATTAATTGATATAATAACAGCGTTATGAAAGATAAGAATATTAATTTATCTGATAAAAGGTCGTAATATCCAATATAAAGGAACAGCAGGGTTAATATGATGAATTGATATACTAGATGAGTGGGTGCATTTTTTGTTATGGGCATGGTTCTTTATCCCAATCAGATGATTTCTAGATGCAAGAGAAAAATATATTACAAAATTTAATTAGTTTTAACATCCATTAACTTTACTACATTTTACAATTAATAATTTAACCAGATAATTTAATAAATATCCAATTCAGAACAATTGAACTGCTAAACTACAATGAAAAAATAAGAAAATTCATAAAATATTGTTTCAGACAAAACTTTTAACTTTGGTAATTTAATAATTTTTATAAAAACCTAAATTTTATTAGCATTCCATCGGCATTTGAATTAATAGTTATGCTCGCTTTAAAAAAAGTTTAATTTTTAAAACTATAAGCATTCGTTGAGAGATTTCTTTAAAATGACAAATTTTTTTGACTTCTTAAATTAACTATTGCGATTGAGTGTGTAAAGAAATTATAAACTAATGGTCAAAGGAGGTGATGCAATTTATAATATCTTCAATCCTTATTAGATAAGGGCAGTGGTTCTTATTGAACTGTATTATACAAATAAGATACGATAGAGAAAACTAACCAAGATGTACTCTAATCCAGTAGTAAATTCCTTGTACACCAACTACTTGCAATTTAACTTTTGTGAAAAATGCATACAACATTTTTCACAAAAATTATTTAAAATTTAATGTGGACATTATCTAGTTTTATATCAAGGCAGGTTAAAATTATTTGCTCTCGTTTTGTTCATTCCTCAAAACTTTGAATAACTTTCAAACTTCATTGCAGCTGCAAAAATTCTATATGAAAGTTAACAAGTCTAGATTTTTTTTTCCTTTTAAAACTGGAGAAAAGCATCTTTCATAAAATGTTAATAAATAATTTTATTTCGTCAAATATTTAAAACTCATACAGAAATCAAATTTTTTGAAACTCCATAACTAAATTTTTAAGTAGAATTTTATAACTTTAAACTTCGTCTAATTTTAAGATGAGGAATCTGATAACTGAGAAAAACGTGATGAGGAAATTCTGCTTTGGAAACTAACAGAGAAAATTAATTTAACTAAGCAATTCATTAATATCAATTCAGGTCCCTTTGCGCCATTAACAGTTGTAACTGTTTTATCCAACTAAAATAAGAATTGCAACAAAAAAAAAATATTATCCTACGCCCGTTTTTGGCTGCCATTAGTCGACGAGCATCCCTATAAAATGATGACGAATAATCTTTTTTTGACGACTATATGATAAATATTTAACAGATCATTTGAAATATTTGAAGCTATGTTCAATACTTTCCAATCGCAGTTTCAGACGCAATACTTTTCGGATCTATTTATGACATGAATTTCAAATGAATTATATGTCTGTGAAAAGATTAGCTGATTTGTTTTGTCGAATATTTAACTTTAGTACTATGCAATCGTGAGGGGAGAAAACAGGAAAAAAAAAAACGCATGAAATTATTTCTTACTTGAATATATTTACTTCCTTCTTGAAGTTCACATTAAATGACAATATTTACTATCCCACAATATGAATCTCGAGTTTACTTGTAATAATTAAAAAAGCAATTTTTTCGAGTTTCTTTTTGCACACTTGTGTACTTTTTGCAGTGCTTTTTGTTATTAATTTGCAATATACCCCCACACGGCATCTTTGCTTTAATAAAATGATGATATATGTTAAATAGTTGCATTTATCAAAAGTAGAAATGGTGGAATCAAAAATTGTTTTCTACAAAAATTTTCTGTGGTTTCTGTACACAAAATAGCAATATGTTATTTTTGCAATATATGATAGTAGGATTTGAATATTTGAAATGTCCTCTAGTTACTCGTTATATTAATTTAATGGTAATAAATATAATTAATTATAATTAACTTAATATTATACATTTTCTCTGTAAGAACATCATAACTACTTTTTTTCGGAGGGTCTCTTTTCACACAAATGTGATTCGATGCAATTTTTTGAAGTTTCTAGCCTCATGTTTTAAGGATTTAGTTATAATCTAAGAAACATTACAAAATAAATTAAACAAAGCATTCTGAACTTAAGTCGGAAAATTGGGAAGAGGAGTTATTTTAGTTATAGAAATCATTATTTTGTTACTCTTTTGTTGCCTTCTTCCCCTTGGAAAAGCTTCGAAACCGACGCTGAAATTTTCAATTTAATATCATGTATAGGCTCTGGTAATTATTTTTAGTGTGACAGGTATTTAATATAATTGTGATCCCTTGATAGTGGCAAAAGCTAAATTTATACTTGTAATTAATTAAATATTTCGGATTTTTTTATAGCTTACTAAAAAACTGCGACCGCAACTAATACTCTTATTTTGGAAAAAAGATTTGTCATACAGAGATTTGAATTATTTAGTTCGAATACAATCAGATATTTTCGACTGAAAGAATTTCAGCGAAAAGAAACTAACAAACAACTGAAATTGTAATTGTCATGGTTGGAAAGCCTCAAGGTGATATGTCTGAAGCTCCAAAAAAAGTCGATCTTGGTTTGTTAGAAGAAGATGATGAATTTGAAGAATTCCCTGCGGAAGGTAATTTTTTAAATACAAAACCTCTTTCCCTTGCAAAATGATGTTCTCTTAATTTTTTTTAGAAATAATTATTATTTCTTTTTCAAAAGTTAAAGTTTTATTGTTAAGTATGATGAAATTTGATTAAAAGTAAAGGCTAATACGAAACCAGCTTATATATGCAATTTCCATGAAGATTTTTTTTTTTTGTCTGTACATATGTTTTTCTATTACTATTATTTATTTTTATCTGAGTTTGTCTTGTAACTGATGTTTGAAATTTCATATTCAGTGTACGAAGGGAAAACATTTTGAGAATGGAGGGTTTAAAATTTTATTTTAATTGCATATAAGTAATCAGTCATAGTATTTATGTTATAACTAATCCACCAGAGTCTGACAAAGTCAGGAAAGATCCATTTGACTGTTGACTCTTAAAAAGTTGAGAACAAGAAGGGATCCATAATATAGATATCTTTACTTGAGAGATGCATACAACTCATGTGCTCGGGAGAATCTTGGTGATCTTGAAACTTTGCACAGAGGGAGAAAATCTTTGTTCTTGGTAAATGAGACATTTTCGATGTGATCACTGGCAATATGCAAGAATGTAGTTCGGGAGCATTTATCACACTTATGCTTGTATTCATCACTAATCTGACCCAACTATGAAACCTGAAGTTAAGTAATCATTAATTAAGTTAAAACTAACTGCAAATTAAAACTTCATTTCTCCACTGTTCAAATTCGGTTACTTGGCTGCAGGTTTTTACTAACTTGGGGTTGTTGGTTGCGACTCCCATTGGTCGAAGTAAATTCCATAACTTCGACTGGTTTGTTCGTAACCTGAACTAAACTTCTATCAGAATAATTGCATATTCATCTCTTTTCAATGTTTATTTGGTACTTCCATATTATTGCAACAATCGCCCACTTTGTTAATCACTTGCTAAGTTGGCAGCCACGATTTCCTATGTGTTGTACGTGCTGAATTAGCTACCTTGTGATTTGTTTCATATAATGTTGCGAATAGGTTGCAATAATATGTAAGTACAGTTTATTTTTCAAAATAAATACCTTCAAGGTTATTTTATGCAATTTAAAAAGGAGTTGTGTTGGCTTTAATGAAGCCATGTTTGCATGTTATAGAAAACAAAGAAACTAATGCTTTCAGTTGTTTTAAAAACAAAAATGAAGTATATTGTGAAAAAACACAGCAGTTTTACAAATCTACGAAAGGCACAACAAATCTGTCAAGTGTTATTTAAATTTGACATATATACAGCATTCTTTGCCAAGAAAGGAGGAAAACAGGATGTGGTGAAATATCTTAAGAAGGGGAATTGACAGACCTTGAGATGAGGTTTTTGGGAGAAGCCGATCCTGACTTTGCCGATGTCTATGCGATTTGACAGCAGCAGTACCAAAATCAAAATTTCAAGTAAGTAAATTTGTCTCTATATACAGTCATTACATATTTTAATTAAATCTTAGTCAATAAAAAATTTAAAGCTTTTAGCTAATGCACACTGCCCAGGGAGACTGTTTCACTAAAATTATTTTTTTCTATTATTCTGGCTTAAATGATATACTAAAAACATTTTTTTAAAAAAAATTTTGTTTTGAAATTTTGTTTAATTTTTTAAAAAATTACCAGTTAAATGTTATTATGTAACACAAAAAATATTAAAGAAAGTTTGCTGTAGATGTTTAATTTGTCCAATAGAGATGAAGTAAAAAAAAAAAAAAAATTCTCTACCTATACTAATAATTTCTATTTAAAAGTTACAATATTTTTCTTTCAAATAGAACCATAATTATATTTCAATGTGTCAACTTCTGCTTCTGATTGTTTCATACTCTGTGTGATTACTTCAAAGAGTTCCTGCATTAAAGCTGCTTAACAAGATTTTTCATCAGATCTCTCAGTAAGTATATTTTATTATTTGTGGTAATGAACACTGTTGGTACCAAAAGATAATGAACTTTGTAGCTTTTTCTGGTTTTTGGTGATTACATTGTATAATTTTTCCTTAGAAACATAGTCAGATTATCATCTGAGAAATGAATTAAATATATATATATATATATATATATATATATAAATATAAAAAGAAAACAAGTTATATTTTAATGAATGCTTTTTTGGAATTAAAATAATTTTTGCTTTCCCAATAATAATTTTCATCCAAGTAATCATTTACTTTTTAAATCCATCAAGCTGCTTTATGAAAAACAAACTGTTGTCACTGATTAGTTTCAGTTATATGCTTTTAATTTATTGAATCAAGACACAAAATAGTTATTACCTAACTGAAACAAAAGTTTTTTATTTAACCAAGTAGATATACATAAATTTTTCTGGTTTAAGAACTAGTTTGTATTTCCATTAAACATCTAATTTTTATTTAACAGATTACAAAATGCAGGAATAAAGAAAATCGTATAACAGATGAAGCCAATATAAAAGCCAGCCAGAGCTCTCAAGGACACCTCAGCAATGTTCAGAAAACATGCTAAAAAACCAACAGCCCCTTCACTGCTGCTTGCATAGAAGCTGAGCATCAGCAATTCATAAAATATATGGAGATGGAAGAAAGTAGCTAAAACTGAGTTGGAGGAGAAATTATTGGCTGCATTGAAAGATAGCCCTCAAATTTTCTTTCAAAATCATAACATAAATATAGGATAAATAACTTTTTTTACAATAATTTGTGGTGATTTTTTTTTATTTACAAAAATTTTGATTTTAAAAAACATAAAAAATTAATTAGAGAAATAATTTGTGACGACATTTCGCTTGACAAAATCAGCTGGGCAATGTGGTCTCGCTTCAGTGCTTGGTGTTGAATCTTTATTTTTCAGTTCTAACTGTAGTTCTAAAACTTCAGTCTGGAGATCTGCAGGTGGTTTGGGATCACCTACAATAGTATATTAAATAATAAACTATATTGATTTGGAATAAGTTGAAACTATGTATTAAGTAAATCTCATAAATATCAGCATGGTTCTCACTATTTTACCAACAACAAAAACAAAAAAAATAGTTATCAAATCATTATTTTCCTATGTGTAACTATAAAAATGCATTTTAAATTTAGCTGTTCTGTTTACTAGTTGATGAAGCATCTTTCCCACTTATATATATGTAAAATTTTTATAAGTCTCAAAAGTCTAGATTTAATTGTGTGTTTTAGTTATATATATCAAATTATAATATATTTTTTCAAACTTCAAATGTAAAAAAAAAATCTAATTTTAAGGAACAGTTTTTTAAAGTTTTGCACATTTTGATTTCTGTTCTTTAACATCGAGGACTTTGTTGATTTCATTGAAGTATTAGTTATGATAATTTTACAATCATGAACGAAGTGTTTGTAAATGTAAACATGAAATATGATAAAAGTTGTGATTATTTAAATTTATATCATTGAAAATTTACGAAGGCTTGACATATAATTAAATTACAGATCACTTTTATCTATACATAAGTTGTGAAGGACCAAACAAGCAACAATTATTGCTGGTATTCGCTCTAAATGGCAGTTCAAGCCAGTTGATTGACATGGAAATCTTCTTTAGAGGATGACATATTTTTGTTGTCAACACATGCAATTTATTATACCTGAAACAAAATAAAACTCTTAAATTAACTACCTAGAAATGTCATAATGTGTGTTTTTATCTAACTAAATAAGCAAGTTATATATTGAAACAGAAACTAAAACACATTCTGTCTACATTTTATGTAGGCGCTATCATCTAAGCTTAAGCAATTTCAGTTTTTTCAACCTCTTGCTTCTCGCTCCTGTCAAATTCACAGGGTGAAATTTCACCATCTATTCCTCGTGCCCATGATATTTCCAGGCTGGAGTATTGAAAAGAAACTCCAAAAAAAGCTTGAAACAATCTTTCTTATATATATGTATAAGCCCGGAATATTGTTTATTTCTTAATCTATACACCAGATGGCAGTATCAGATTATTTTAACGTGTTTAGCGATAATTATTAAAATTTTTGTAACTAGATGTCAGAACAATTGAACTTATATATTAGCATTACATTTTTGTTTGAACATTATATTAGCAATACATAGGTCAAGTGCTTTGTTACACTCTTCGTGAAAACATGTGGGTTATGTTCTCTGATAAAATTTTTTTTTTTTAATATTGCATACATTATGGAGTTAGAGTCAGGAAGTTAATCGGATTCTACTTTTAGTATAAATTAATCTGAATGATTCTGAATAACTGATTTTTTTGAAATTTCAATTAGTGAATCTGAGCGTAGAGAGTAACACCAACCGTTTGATTGAAAGATATTTTATTAGACAGATTCCTTCAACTGATAAGAAGTGGCTACCATCAAGAGAATGCAAAGTTTAATGTTTCAAAAGAGATGAAAACAATAAGAGATGCAGAAAGGAAACTCGGTACTACTGTCCAGATTTTGATCTTAGCCTTTGCATCTCTTGCTTTGAAATTTATCACACAAGAAAAAATTACTAATGTTTATTTATATTAGACATAAGTGTAACAAAATTTTCATTTAATGTTTAAAACACATGTTTGCTTTACTTAAAAAATTAAATTTCGTATTTTAAGTTAAAAATTAATCCAAAAATTATAAATGAGCACATTTGTTGAATATGTACTTAGTTTTATATAATTTTCTTGAAAAAAAAATGCACCTTTAGGATTGTTTTCTTAAAAATTATCTGACCGTCAAGGGGTTAAAAATTTTTTTGCTTTGTTAAAGTTTTGTACTTTTAATTTGGAAGAGATGTAAATTTGTCTACTTGGTTTTTATTTCAAAAGTAAGATGGTTAATTGTCTCATTTTGCTAGTTTTTCAGATTATAATCTAAATTCTCAATGTAAACAAACTAATTTTTTCTTGGCCAGTCTTATAATTTGTGGTTTAAGCAGCCCCTATTTCATTCAATTATTGCTGGATTTGTTATAAATATTTATCTAAATACCTTTTTATATATATGAAGTAAAGTTTATTAATCACAAAATCCAAAGTGAAGATTTCTTTTATTAATAAGGATAATTTAGGGAAATTTTGCTTTTAAAATATTGAACTGATTTATAATACATGTGAGAATGAATATTATATATTTTTTATTGACTGTCAATAGTTGTGAATTTTTTTCTGGTTGTTTTGTATAATATGTTTGATAATTCTATGTATGGAATAAGGATTTAGAAAATAGATTTTTATCTCCTAGCATATAGTAGTCTTTATATAACTGATTTGTTTTTAAGGAAAGATAGGTTGGATTTTTTCGTTGTTGAAAATACTGATATATATAATACATGGAATGAAGTAACTGCCAAGGTTTGTAACAAATATTGTGATCAGAATATCCAAGGTAGAATATAAACATTTGGTATTTATTTAATCTTGAACATTTGTCAACAAATCAATCTTTATATAGATAATCAGAAATTACTTCGGACAATGCTGGTTAATAATTATTCTTGGTTATAAGAAATCTAGACACCAAATTTAGCATCAGATGTATATCAAGGGAATGTTTCTAGATAGTACCACAAAAGCATAGAAGCACAAATGAAAAATAAATATTTCACATATATAAATCTCATAGGATAAATGTTTTATTTTTGCTATTAGAATTTCAGCTACTTACAAATTCAACATTTAATATATGTTACAAGCTAATTACATTAAACAACAAATAGAAAAATAATTATGCATTCTAACTTTTAGATTAACATAACATCACTTCAGTAAAAATTTAAAAATTTCTATTAATTTGAAATAATTAATCATAAGAAAAATAAATATTTGTAAGATTTACATACTGTTTTGCTAGTCATCCATTTCTTCGAATGTATCATTTCTTTTTCTTAATATCCTCTCTCTCCTGGTTTCCCATTTTTCCTAAATAATGTAGCTGAGTTATTGTAGAAATTTATAACAGTATTCATTGTAAAATTTGAAATATTTCCAAAACTCGTGCAAACTGTATAAACAAATGAAAAATCGCTTACCGTGCATGCATTGTTAAATCTAACCCGGCTTTGAGCTGGATCAAAATTTTCTAACCTGACACGGAGTTAAGTTACTAACTTGCGATGGTGAAACCTAGGTTTCCTTCCTTTAACCGCCGATCAGGTTAGTGGTGAATACGAGCTTTAAGGGCCAGATCTCTAAACAAGGTCCATTACCAATATACCAAAGACAAGTGGGAGGCACCCTCTACTCCACCACATTTCGGGATCATTTTCATGAGTATAATTCTAAATAGGTCACAAAGGTAGACACGAGGTGGGATCCACTGAAAATGGGTATTTGTGGTGCAATGTATAAGTTGTGTAAGTTTAAATTTGTATAGGATAGAGAAGCTGTTTTTGTCGCCAACAATAAACAATTTGTTAAAGTGTTGAAGCAAACTATGGCTATTGAAGAGAATCCAAAGATCACCATATTTCTTCAAGTCCCACTTCAATAGCTATTAGTTTACTTCTGAAAGCTGAGCTGAAGTGCAGATTGCATTTTTCCTAGGAAGTATCAATATGGATACTGTGTGTGTGCTGTTCACTTGGTCAGATATTTTGTTGCCATCAGTATAAATCTTAATTGCATCATTGGGAATGCTGTTAATGACCTCCAATGCTAAATTTTTTAGATGGATAGGGGAAGGAAATCTTTCTTAATGAAAGGGGAGCTTAGGTTAAAATGGAAATGTTCTCTGGAGTCCCTCTGAAGTTTTCCAAGTTACTTGCATAACATTCTGTTTTAGTTCTAAATATATGCAAAGACTGAAAATTATGTAATTATTAAAGTTAAGATATAGGTTTGCTAAATACTTTTTCAAACTGGAGTTTTATGATAATTTGAAAATTAAGGTACTTGTGCATTAGTGTCTTCGCAGCAAAACTGGTGCCACATGAATCGTGCATTGATATCAAAACAACAGATTCTAATGTGTATTATATGAAAAAAAACCAATCAGTCAGATTCTGGTGGAAATGGCATGATTCGCTGCACCAATTTGACTGGTGATGCTAATATGCAAGTATCATACTTTGATTACACTGATAATGTTTAAATCTGTGTGTGTAAAATTTATAGAAGGGCAATGAAGCTATTTCTTCATATATATTTTGATTCTGATTACAACCACAAAATTCAACATTTTTTTTATGGCTTTGTAGAGTGTATCTGGAGAAATAATACTCAAAAAAGTAATCCTGTCAAAAATAAATTCAAATGTCGAAGAAATATATAAATGTGCCAAATACTGTGATTCATGATCTTGATATTTCAATTTTCATTTTAGTTTGTCGAATAACTATATGAGGGAGGTATATGTTGATTCCCTTCTGTTCTATGCTGGGATCATCATTTGTAAAGATGTCTATATTTTTCTGTCTTTGTATTGTATATTTTTGTGCTTCTATCTCTTGTCTTTCATATGTATCCCAGAATGAAACACATAACTTAATTTACCGATATTAAAATTAGTAGATTGTTAATTGTATAGTATTTTAAATATTGTAATAACTTTTATTTTTGTGTACAGTTTTAATATTCTGTGTATTAGTAATTTTTATATATTTTTAGAAATGGAAATTAGAAAATAATTGAATGCGCAATGAACATACATGTATTCTTCATTAAAAAACAGAATCTAAATTTTTTTTTTATTGTGCTGGTGAAATTTTAGTTTAATATTTAAGTCATATGGTTAATTTTATATTACTTAAATCTATAGATTGGACTGCAAAGGAAGAAGATGATCAAGATATTAATGTTTGGGAAGATAATTGGGATGATGACAACGTAGAGGATGATTTTAGTAATCAATTAAGGTAAGATTTGTTTGATTTCTTTCAAGTTATTGTTTTGTACATAATTGAATAAAATTTTTAAATTTGTATTGAGTATGTTTTATATTATTTCCACCAAATTTTTGAACTACCAGTCCCTAACATTTAGAGCTTCATAATATTTTTAAATAGTAATATGAAAAGAAATAACACTGATTGATAGAAGCAGAGATAATTTAAAAATATATTTTTTTACAGAAGCTGGTATTTAACAAAGGAATCAGAATTTTGAAAGTTTTCCAATAGTTTTATTGTTCAGATATCTTTTGTATATGTGCAGCTGGAAGAATTGTAGAGTATATCTAAATAAGTTTTTGATTTTTGAGTTAATTGTTAAATCTTTTAACAAATTTTATATTCCTTTAATAGTAAATGCAATAAAAAAGTTTGTATATGTTAAGGGAATGGATAATTTACTGTGTAAAATGGTTAGATTCTAACAATTTCTTTTTAATTATTTTATCATGGATTATATAAATTTCAAAAAGATAAGTAATTGCTTTCTTTAAAAGAGTTTTTAAACCGTATCATTTATTTTTAATTATCATTGTTTAAAGCATGCTTGTCTAAAGTGCGGCCCAAAAGCTTTTAAAATGCAGCCCAAACGCAAATTATGAAAATATTTAAACTTTCACATTTTTATGAGAAAAATTAATGTATATACGCAGAATATACTGCATTAATTTTCAATTTAACTGATAAATTTGAAAGATTTCAAGATTTTTGAAAAAACGAAGAGTATTTCAATATATTTTCTACCCCATTTTCTCCAGAAATAAATTACCTTCAAATCTTCAAATGGAATGCATTGAACTGAAAAGTGGCATCCAACTGAAAGAAAAATTTGAGAATGTTTCTATACTGGAGTTTTATAAAGATTACCTAAACCGAGCGCAATAAATATCCTCATTTTCACATGTGTGCTTTATTAATGTCTTCAGCTTTTGGCAGTACTTATATTTATTTGTGAACAGTTACTTTCCAAGAATGAAGCACACAAAAAACAAAAATAGGACAAAGATCACTGACAAACGTCTTGAAAATGCATTAAGAATTGCAACTTCGTCTATTGCACCCGATATCGATTTTCTTGTTCAACACAAATTCATTCATCTCCTTAACTTGATTTTTTCCCCATCTTTATGAAATCCAAACTAAATTAAATGAAACTTATACAGATTTAAAATAAATGTGTACCTATTCATGTCTAATTCCAATTTTAAAAAATCATAATAAAAACAAGTTAATCTATTTTAATAAAACTACATAGGGTAAATTTTTATTTCAATTTGTTTAAAAAATATTGTATTGTGCAGCCCAGAAAAAAAAAATTTCTGCAATGCGGCCCATAAGCGGTCATAGTTTAGACACCCATGATTTAATTAATAGTACTTTTTCATTTCGCCAGTGCAGATCGTGCCAAGTTGGTTTTATTGGCAATAACACACAATATACACATAAAAAATATTAATAAATATTGGTTCTCATTGGTTTTTCATCCATTTTTGATGTATTATGAAAAAGATATGATATGAACAGACCACAACTTGTTTTGAAAATGTAGCATTAAAAGGCATGAAATTTTTGTTCGACCTCAGCAACTATTGACAACTTCCTGTGCTAATGAAACTGAAATGTACCAAATTAATTTGTTGATAATGAATTTAAAGTAGTTTTCCAAATGTTCCTTTTATCAAATGCTGTAGTATAAGAGAAAATGTGGCATGGTAGTACTCTAAATAGCGGTTGAGCCACAAATCCTCTTGTGAGGTTGGTGGAAGGTGAAGAGAGGTGGGAGGTTGCTGACCACCCCCAAGGTGTTCTCCTTTACAATTGGGGTGAAACTGAACCAAATTGTACTATCACCTGCATAATGCTAAAAACTACAGGTGTAAATTACTAACCCCTTGCCACAATGTTTTTTGGGCCTTAATCTGACTCTGTCAGACAGGTGGCATTTGAAACAACATAAGGGGAAAGATCCATTCAATATTTGTTTTGCCCAATCAACTAGCTCAAAAATAAATATTTCTTGCATCATAAATTTATCTTAGAAGACCCTCAACAATGCTTACAAATTGCACAAAACGATTAAAACTCTATTATTACAACCACTTTTTCAAAGTTAAAAGTTTGCCAAATTTCAGTAACTAAACCATTGTTTGAGGGCAAATGTATGCATGATTTTCATTTCACCATGCATTGTCTCTATTTTCATTTTTTGTGTGTTTTGATATGTATTTTCTCGTTTGTTCTATTTTCATTTTAATCAGAGTTTTTGAGAGATTAGGAAATTTATTACATTTTTCTTTTGTTGTTGGCAAAATTGGTTGAAAAGTACCAAGTCCATAGCCTAAATGTTCAATTTCATGTCATAAAACTATATTTTGGGTTATAGACTTTTTTTTTGAAAATGCAATGTTAAAAACTGTAATGAACACATTAGATGTTGAAAACAGCAATGGTTTTGATTAAAGTAAATAAAGGTAAACATTTTGGAGGAGTAAATGTGATTTTAAGTTGGGGATTTGCAGTTTTATCTTAGTATGGAAAAGATCATTTATTTATTTATTTTAACCAATCAAAAATGTTTTTAAGCATTTGTGAAGTATTTTTAGCGCATTTTTTTCGTAGTGGAACAAAAGCGCTATTAGGACGCAAATTTCGTCTTCATTCCATATTTTGTCGTACCTTTTTCTCAGCCAAAAAGCAACCAATTGACCTCGGGTTTCGGCATTTGTGCCCTAGATGAGCCGAATCGTATTTAAATTTTCTCATATTTTTCCCGAATTTTCCTATTGTAAAATACAACATGTGAAAAAAGTGCTAGAATTACTTGGCCATGCCTATGATTGATATCTTTTTTTTTTTTTACATTAATCAATGAGCAAAGTAATTGTAAAATTGTAATTGGTAGATTAATTTTTCCATTTATATCATAATTAGAAACAATTTAAGAGTCTCTTGTGAACCACGATTAAATGTTGAGGACCTATTCAAACTTTCACATTAAACCAGTTTGAGGACTCTGAACTTCTGCAGATTTAATACACATCAACCTCACTTTGTATTGAATCCTTAATGGAATTAGGGCTCAACTGAAACATGATTGGCTTGCAATCATGACCACTTGAGACTAGTGCAGACAAAAAAATTTCAAAATCAATATACTCAAAATATTTATCTGACATATAGAGATCATTGTATAAATTAGTATTGATCAATTCATGCAATTATTAAATTATTATCAATATTTTTACTGTCCAAACTTGTTTTAAAGTTATGTGAATGTTTTGCTTGCAATTATAATTAATGTAATATATATAAGTTCTAATAATTTTTTAACAGAATTAGTGACTATGTTATGTTAATTATGAGTATGACACTTTATATTTACTTTTTTCTAGAGCTGAATTGGAGAAATGTGGTCATAAAGTTAATGGCAGTGGTGAACCTATGAAATCCTGATAGCACAAATCTAAATTCTTTAAATATCATCAAGTGGACATTAATGTTTTAGCTTATTAATATTCATCTCATTATGCAAATGTTAAGTGTTCTAAGATATATGGATTTTGTATGAATAAAGAAACTTTAAAAAATACTTTTTCACCATTCATATTCGAAATTAAAGTGTTTTCTTTTAACTTCTCTAAATTCCACTGTTTAAAAAATTTGTACACTAATTTGTTTTCTTTCCAACTTACTCAATAAATATTATTTCTTCACTTGATTATATATATTCTTTTCACTTAAGACAAAAGCACATCTTGCTGTCACAATAAAATTATGACCCCCCTCCTTTTTTGTATTAATGCCTTTATACTAAAGGGTGGAGAGAGAGTTGTGTTTTTCAATCATTAGTGTAGTTATCTGTTCTGTCTTTTGCATTATGAAAGCATTTTTTGAGCATATAAAAAAGTATTAAAACTTTAAAATGCAGTAGTTACTTTTTAATGAAATATGGGTGAATAATTTTGTAATATTGTAAGTTGCTTAACTTTAATTTCTTTCTAATATTCACTATATTTAATACCTACTTCGGCGTTATTACTATTAAATATTTTTCTTGTGGTATTTGCCATTATTTATGCTACAACACTACAAATGCTTGTAAATGTATCATGGATTTTTAATCAATTTTTCCAGATTTAAGGTAGACTGGCTTTTTTGCATTTATTCTTACTTTATTATATTAATTATTTGGATACTATAAATGAATTTCACACACTTTTACTTAAATACGTAATTAACTAAAAAATGAGTCAGTGGGATATTGTTGTAAATAAAACATTTAGTGAAGCTGTAACTTAAAAAAAAATACTGTTAAAGGGTCATACAGAAAAGATATGCAATTTAAGGAATTTATTGTACATTTAAAAGATTTTTCTTGCATAGAAAAATGTTCGATATTGCATTTGTAATTTTTGTTTGTTTTTGTTGTAGCATCTGATCCTAAAATGAGAGAAGTCACTGAGAGCAAATATCAATTTTTTAAAAACATTACATTAAACATGGTACAAGACATACAAACTAAAGATAGAAATGAATTTAATTTTCTGCAAAAGTTTGGTTTTATTACTCAGTATACTGTGTACTAGAGAAAATCAAAAAATAAATATGTAACACTATTTGTGAATTCTTTTGATAATTCAACATTTAGATAAAAGTACATTTCTGATTTGATTTGGCATAAATTCTACTAGATTTTTGTTCTGTTTTCATTTTGATTCTTCTACAAACACTTCTTTTAACCTGTTTTTGGAGAAGTTTTCCATTTTCTTGTTTCCCATCTATTTCAATTGCTTTCAAGTCAAAAGAAGTTCAAATAATTTCTTTAATTGTCCAACGACCATAAACAATTAATGCAGTATACTTGAAATTATCTTAATAAAACTTGAAATTTCTCTGCATCCCAAGTTTCTTGATATTTGAAGAATCGTTTGCTAGTAGAATTTCAATGTATTCATTTTGATTCATAAGAACAAACTTTCCAAAAAACTAGATTTCCAATTGTAATAATACATTGTACACAATAAAATGTCTTCAAATCATTATTTCACTACATCTATACTCAGTATTAGGTAACAAGTATTTTAGTTCGATTTTCTTCAATAATAATTTGTCCATTAGAACTAGTTATGTTTTTCACTCATTGATTTTGCAAAATTCTGATAAATATTTCTTAACCTTTGACTTGCTTAACATTTTGTAGCTGCTCTCATATGATTTTATCACATACCAAACTGTTCATTAAACACAGTGGCTGAGTGGTAGTGCATCACGCTTCCAAACCACAGGTTTGAGGTTCAAACACTGGGCTGGGCAAGGTCATGTATACTGAGATGGGCACAGTAGGCCTTGGCCCTCATGGGCTGTTGTGCCATTGAGTTAAGTTTGACTGTTCATTAATTAATTTGTAAACCAAATTTATGTTACTCCGCAATAATTCCAGAATTCTTAAATCTCTTAAAGGATTTATAGTTATTAGTGTATCCTAAACTCATGCACACAACTAGCCTTTGTGTTGAAAATTCTATTTCAATAGTACCAAAAAGTTTCTGCTTTATCACACAAAAAAAACATTTATGAGTTGTGAAATATTTGTAACACTTGTAATTTTTTGTAATATTTAATTATCAGATTTCAAATAGAATTTGTGTAATTACATTGTACCAATTCACCATACTCACTAGAAATTTGTCTTTACTTAAGTATCTTGTGACGAGGATGATACCGGAGCTGGGACTTCTCTCTCCAAACTACTACACCACGCCTTCGGACCATGACAGATTTAACTTGCATCAGCCCCTCCACTCGGCGGATCTTCAGTGACCACTAAGCTCGAACTCAAGCCACGAGCTTCGTGACCATGACCACTAGTTATCGCGGCCATTCGAACATGCGGAAATAGAGAGTTCTTGTCGCCATGGTCGATCAGTATAAATTGCTGCTTTATATTTAGATTTTATATTATAAATTTTTATGAACTCATTAAAGACACCATTTAAATTATTCCCCTTTCTAGCATGCTTAGTTAAAATAAGGACTAATTTTGATAAAAATGTGTGATTTAATAATTTCAAATGTTATATTCCATACAACTCCCCAAAAAACAATAACTTAAGTTTAATTTAGTTTCCATTAATGTCACCTTCAACCTGAATTAATTTCCTTGCACATTTGAGCAGTGGTAATAACACTAGGCAACATCAAAATTGTTTCGGGCTCAAAAATAGTTATTATGAAGTATTTTGGTCTGATAAACACGAAAATCATCATACAAACTTAGCTCTTGTTTTTAAGAATCAGAACTCGCTATTCATAAATAGCTGTATTTTTACTCATCTTTACTTTCTGTGTATAATCTTTTTGATGTTCATTTAAGTGAGATGGAAGCTCTTGCCTCAGGAAGGATTTTTATTTCAACATTCAACAATTTTAATCGCACAATATTCGTTTAAAGCAAATTATGTTGTGTACAAAAATTTTTTAGTAAAACACATGTTTTAATATTTTTAATCATTTGTTCCCTATTATTAGATTGTACAACTTTTTTATAATTATCATAAGCAAACAGGGTTTTTTTTAAAGGTAAACAACATTGATATTTCGTCAAATTGTTTAAAAATGTGGATATCCAAATTTTTGTGACAGCACTATACAATTCAATAAATTAGATATTTTTGTTTGACTCCCAATTCTTTTTTTTACTTACTCAAAAGTTTAGAACTGTGCTAACATTAAAAGATCAGAATGATATTAATTTCAGAGAATTTTTACAATGTTACCCAGAGTAAATTTCCTGTGATGAATATTGTTATTATTTGTTTGGAAAATGGTTTTCTGACTTTTTCCCCCATGTTAATATTAAGTCTAATATATACTTTGACCATTATTATAACCTAATGCAGCCCCAAAAATGAAAAAAGGGAATTTGGGGAGAAATACTTTTTAATTGGGTAACAATTAAAAAAAAGAGGGGGCTTATATATTTGTTGTTTGTTTTAAATATAAATCGTGAAAATTAGTTAGTTGTATACCTTGTAATAATTTCTAAATGATATTTTAGAAGTTTTGTAGTTTTTTTTTACCTGATTTATTTTTTTCAATATTTACTTCTCTTTTCTTCAATCAAATTATTCTTTTTTGTTATTTTAGCTTTCTTTTGTATGTTTTATCCCCTCCTATATATAGGCATTTAATTTTAAACTAATAATGTATAATATACAGATACAAAATTGTGGACACTTTTTAAAACTGTTATGTTTTTTAAGTTTGTATGCTTATAGAAAATATTATGTTGCACAAAATGAAAAGTCGTATATATAATTTTAAAGGGAATTTAATACTGAATTCAATACAAAATTCAAATATTTGCAACACAAAAAAATTATTCTGCAATAACTATTGATATACATTAGATACTGATGATAGCATTGAGGGGTAGCCTTTATTTTTCATTGCAGGTTCACATCGATGTTTCATTGAGCTGAAAATAGTTTTAAGCTCTTCCTTTGTTATTACATGATGCCAGGAAACAATTATATCCTCAATTAGTTCCTTTTTATTTCATGAGTGCCACATTCGGACAAGAGTTTTCAAACGGTGCCAAAAGATTTCGATAGGATTGAGGTCAGTACTGTTTCCTGGCCAGGACAGCAATAATATTTAGTCAAGAAGCAATTAAATCAAATAAAAATTTAGACTGAACTTCTTGAAAGAGATGTGTGATGAGAACAAAGTCTTTTCTGCGTTAAGGCTGTTTTCGGTCAATGTTAAAGGATAGGGATCAAACGGGAAGCACATTTGCCGGCAGGAAAAAGCTCCAATAATAATAAAAATTTCTATGGGTATAAAAAAAATTATTGTTTAGAGGATAGTGTTTTTTGATTTTTGAAAAAAATACGCTGTTTTCAGCGTTATTGCAAAATGAAATTTGAGTTTTCTATGTTAAAGTATAGGAAGTGAAAATGCAAAGCACATTTTAATAGAAAAAAATTGATTTTTTCGAGTGAATTAATTAATATATTAGAAAGCATGCTTCTCTCTTTTGACTAGTGTAGCCAGAATTAAGTTTTATGTTTTTATTAATGAATTATTTTAAATTTTAAGTTCATTCTGAATTTTTTTGGCGTAGTTAGGACTATCTCAAAGAGATGACGCCACCATCGTTTTGTAACACGAATCTTTCTTGGCTACGAATACTTAATTTTGGCAATAGCTTTCTGAAATATAGTCGCCAGCTGAAATTATGGTAACCAGCAAGTTGTGACAAATAGTGTGGACAATAAAGAAGATTTATGATGTACACAGAGATTTAACATCTCAAACCTGATGAACTTTCCCATTTAGGAATGTTTTCAATATTTCCTGCATGTGTGCTTTAAAAATTTAAATTATATAGATAATTTATAATTATGCTGCTTAGATTTTTTTTTGTTTTTTTTTTGCTTGTTATTAATGAAATGCATATAAAAATATTTAAATTCTGTGAAGCGACTGAATGAAAAATTGAAAGTATACTTATTTTATATTTGACACACACACAGAAAGCTGTGAATTGACTAGAGAACACAAATTACTACTCCTTGAAGCTCACAATTTAAAATTTTAATCTAATTATTGTAATGCAATTATTATTATTTTTAACTAACAAAAAAAATTTTTTGTTTTCATCGAATAGATTTTATATTTAACGTGCAATTTTACCATTAAACCATTGGAACAATCATTAAAAAAATCTGGTTTTTTAATTAAATTAGCAGAAACTTATTTTTTAATTACTTTTCTCCAATTCTAAGCCGTACCCCAAATTCTCTCTCTCTCAGCCCGTTTTTGTGGGGAAAAAACTAAAAATAGTATTAAATATGTTATCGACATATGATAAATTTACGAAATAAAATGTGGCTGTGGTAGCCTAGTGGTCAAGGTAACGGACTCGTGGCTGGCGTTTCATGAGTTCAAGCCTAGTACCGCTCAAGACCTGCCGTGTAGGGGAGCGATGCACGAGTGAGTGAATAATAACGTCGCACTGTTCAGCTACGTGAATGGTTTTTGGGCGACGGACCTCATAATTTTGAGCCATGGTCATTTGACGAGGACGACACCTGAGTTTCCCTCTCTCCTAACTAAGAGGGAGGTCCTTATACCAACGGGAGGACATTTGAGCTCTCGACAGATTTAACGTGCATCGCTCCCCTACACGGCGGGTATTTAGTGATACTGGGCTCGAACTCGTGACATGCCAGCCACGATCCGATATCTAGAAAACTCGGCTACTGCGGCCACAAAGCGATGTACGTTAAATCTGTCGAGAGCTCAAACGTCCTCCCGTTGGTGTGGTAGGAGACGGGATGCCATCTCAGGTGTTGTCCTCGTCATTTGACCATGGTTCAAAATCACGAGGTCCGTCGCCAAAAGCCCCTGAGTAACTAATCAGGGCGACATTAATATTCACTCACTCATTTTACGAAATAAAAAATTGATAAAGGTGAATTAATAAGAAATGAAAATAATTATTTTATTTTACCAGTATTATAAAGACTTTTTTAAAATAAACGAGAACCTGTGATTTTTTTCTATCCGATAGTATCTTGTTCAATTTCCCCCTCCGATTAATTTTTCCGACTGCGATTCTAAGCTGCACCCGATTTTTAGTAGTATAAGTATCGGGGGGGGGGGGGGTAGCTTAGATTCGAATAACTATGGCAATATCGTGATTTAAGTTTTTTTTTTTTCTATTAAAAATTACTGTCTGGCATTTTCTATCATTGAATATTTTCAACAACCTGATGTTCTTGACAAAATTTTTAATATAATAGTCGCTGTGTGCTTTCTTTGCTGAATACATTTTAAACATATCAAATTTAGAATTAAAGTTAATTCAAAATATATATCCATTTTAGTTAAATATATCATAAAATTTTTTAGTAAATTTTTTATAAAACTTATTTATGAAAAAAAGAGAAATATGTGAGGCATTACCGTATGAAGAGATATTGGCTGCTCATAGGTGTTTTTCTTTTAGGACTATAGTTAAGATATTTATTTTTATTACTAGTTTATATTTAAATTAGAAAATAAAGCATTCACAAAAAGATAACCTGTTGAATAAACTTCTACGAACACTAATTTTAAAAAAAATTAAAACTTATAGTTATAGAGCTGGTAAACATCCTATGATAGGCAGTATTCAAGTCTTTGAACAATGCAGAAAGGCAATATATGTCTCGTTGAAAAGAGAGGGGTTTGCTGATCGATCAAAGATAGCCTTTGACCCAGATTGGACATTCCCCCTCAGTATGAAGGAAAGGTTACGTGGTCAGAGCGGACGACAGTGGAGAAACACTGTCTGCTCTGGGAAGCTGGGTTGGAAGAGTGGATATTCTTGTACCTATTTCGTTGTTTCCCTAATCAGTCACATGTCATCTGTTGTACACAGTTTCGACCCTTCATTATACTGTTATTTACTATTAATTTTTAAATATTTCTCTGAAAGTTCTTATTTTTATTACACTTCGCTATCTTTAAAACGCATTCGCACTATGATATCTTAACAATTTAATATAAATAAAAAATGTATTTATTCTTGTAATTCGATAATCGTGAAAAAACAGAAAACTTCCGTAAAAAGAAGAAAGAAAAAAAACGTTAGCACACGTGAAAGATATTTACCATTTAAAATACCGTTTTAAATTATATTTGTGATTTTTAAAAAAGCATTTATTTATACTTATTTATTTGCACCCTTTATCTGTTCTAAGAGTAATGTGTCCGATCTCTAGGTGGTGATGGCTCTAGCCACGAAATATTATGTATCCGCTCTAACCACGTCCTCTTTACCCCACACCACCGAAGAAGGAAATGGTATGAAGAGACAGTAGATGTTATTTTTAACAATCATTGAAACAAATTAAGAAAATTTTTTATTTAGAAAAGAGAAATCACCCCCCCCCCCCACCTCAATACTGAAAAAGCAAATCCAAATGGGGAATCCAGCGTAATCTTGTGAATTATAATTGAAATTATAATAATTTAATTACAATTTATAAACTTTCCCTTTAGGATTACTATTTCGTTTTAACACACGAATATTATTGCTTTTTATAAATTATATATAAGTGTATATATTATTAGAACATGTAAGAACAAACATTATTAACGTACAGTGGGTAAAAAAAGTATTTGCACACCTACATTTTTGTTTGCAATTCATAAAAAGAAGCATTAAGAAATAAAAAAATTGGTATTGCCAAATCAGAATAAGTTTAATCATCCAAAACAAACAGGAAAATTACAATAATATAAATAACAATGCTTTTTTGTAACAAAATTAAAATATCTCGTGTCAAAAAAGTATTTGCACACCTGCATGAATACAAAAGAAATAAAATATTTAAGCAAATTTCAAATAACTAATATTTAGTATGCATTCCTTTAGCATCTATTACTGCTTGTAATCTTGCTGGCATTGATTTAATTAAATTTTCTGTAACACAATAGGGTCAGTATTCGACAACTCTTCAATAAGGGATTGTTTAAGGGCAGAGATTTGCTTGAAATCTTCCTTTTTCTTATTTTTAAATCCACAGAATTCCACAAATTTTCCAAAGGATTTAAGTCTGGTGATTGTGGTGGAGTGGCAAGTTTTCTGGGTACATGATAAAGCAACCACATGCATGTTATACCGGCAGTGTGCTTGGGATCATTGTCTTGCGGAAAATAGTACGAATTACTGATACCCAATTTTATTGCACTTTGTGGCAAGTTATCTCGCAACACATCAATTTAGGTTCGAGCTGTCATATTCCCATCACTGAAACACAAATTACCAACTCCTTTGGTAGCCATGCACCCCAAATCATATCAGAACCTCCTCCATGTTTAACTGTAGTTAACACATTTTTGGTATGAAAAGCAGTACAAGGTTTTCTCCAAACTAATTTCCTGACATATGATTTAAAGATATTGAAATTACTCTCGTCGGAGAATATGACATTTTTCCAGAAATCAATTGGCTTATTGATATATTCCTTAGCGAATTCAAGTCTCTGTCAGTCTATTTCGTT